>VYZU01075840.1:62628-94357 GCA_013401355.1 Ceyx cyanopectus | reverse complement strand
AACTGTTCAAACACATTAGGAGAAGTGCTTCAGATAACTCCATCTTGGGAACAGAGAGGTATTTCAGATAGTGATGTGTTCAGGGAGCTTAAAAAGCAAAATGTGTTGTTACGAACAATTTTAATAGGTGATCTGAGATTTAGGCATCCTGGAGGCAAAGCTAATTTAGTCTTCTAACAATTTTGTCATAGTTACTGCTCAAATTTCTTGAGAAAAAAAAAAAAAGTGCAGAATAATTCTGGGGAGCACACTTCTTGATAAAGCCAGTGTTTTTCATCCTCCAACATACAAACTAAATACCTGGTGGAGACAAGGAACAAATCTCTGCCTCAATGTTCTCTGAAAAAAATAAAATTGCTATGTAGTAATTTTTGCTCCCTTCTTTTGGTGGAAATTTTATTAACAGGCTGGGAACCCTGATGGACCCAGGCAAAGCTTAATAATGTCTGACAACCCATTCACAATAAAATTGGTTGATGTCACCTTTGCTTAGCTCAAATGTTTTAACTTCATTTGCCTCTTAGCCCATTATGTCAAAGAGGTAACAATAAAAGCTTCAGAAAGAAAAATTAGCTTTATGTCTGAGTCCAAATGGAAGAAACAATACAATAAGCAAAATTAGTCCACTTCTATACACCATATAAAGCAGAAAGCCTTTTTCCACCAAAAATCCACACTGAATAGACAATGTAATCCCAGAGCATTTGCTCCAGGAAAACTGCCCACAGGGCTGGAGATCCTGGATGCACAGTAAAAGTCACATACAATTATCTCTTCTAAATGATACTGGAAAGCCTTTGAAGGTTCAACGAATCCCATTATTTCTGACGCAAAGGATTCCCTGCCAAATATAGAAGGAAATTGCAATTAAAGACAGCCAAAAATGACCCAATTAGTTGTCTTAGCTGTGTTATCTTCAGAGATGGAAAGGGCGAAGATAGAAAATAGAAAACAAGTGAATGAACAACAGGCACTGAAACTTAGTTCTTATTTTTCTGCCTGTCCTTATGGGGAGAGCTTGCAAAGGAAATTGCCCTACTAAAAATGAGTCGATATTTGATGGTACAGAGTATTGTTAATGATTGAGATTGTAAGATACTGAAGTAGAAAAGAGAATTCTAGGTATCCTATGTTTACTGCAGATAATTTCAATATTAATAAATGTCTAAAATAACGACTTAATTATATTAATTACTTAGGGATAATTAATTTTAATATTAAAGCAATATTAAGGTTGGGTGGATTGAAAAGAAGGCGTCTTAAAACCACAGACTTACAACATGCATTAAATATTATTTTTATTTGATTGTTAGAATTACATTGTTTCCCTTTTCAGGAAAACATAACCTAAATAAATAGCTGTGGTTTTCAACCAGAAAATTTTGTCTTCAATCAAAATAGTATTTCAACTAATTGGAGGAGAAACATAAATAAAATTCCTTTCCAATCTTCCATTGTCTTCCCAGCAATACATACAATACAAAATACCATGTTCTAACTGCAAAGCTTTCCTCCAGATTTCAATGTGTGATTATTTTCTTATGTATCTTATGTGGAGCTGGGATGAGCAGAGATCTGAGGCTGTGATGACCAGATAAAATCATGAGGAAGCAAAGGGCTTGTCCATTTAGAGGCTTTTATAACCCTTTTCTGCATCATTGTTGGAAGAGAAAGACTGAACTTTTGGGGCACTGACATTTGTGACACATTCATTGGTAAAACACTTTCCCAGCTCATTTTATTAATTGCTTTGTGTGAATTAATGACACATGCACATTACGGCTGGAATCTAGCTTTTGCCTTGGTGGTAGAAAATTCTCAAAGGTCTAAAGGTTTAAGCCCTAAAATAAAAGTTAAAAAAAAAAAACAAACCAAACCCAAAAAAACAAACCAAAAATTTTAGGTGTTTACCCTGCTCCCAGAAATGAACCTGCACTGGGATCTCAGCTTCCATTTGGCCGCTTCCAGCACCCAAACTCATTTGCCCTGGACCAGCTGCACATTGCAGTGTAGACTGCACTCCAGATAATAAGAGACGAGGGAAAAATAACAGGTTTATGACATGTTTTTATGGCTAGTGATAATATTCATTATGCAGAAGTCCCTCTGAAGCATACTGAGTAAAGTGCCCATAAATATTTTAATTTTCTTAGGTAGCAGTTTCCCAAAACATTTTTTCCCCCAAAAGTAAGATCATATCTGTGATATCTTCTCTCTGTCCATGACATTTGTCTTGTTCTTTAATAAAACCAAGAAAGAGCGCCTTCAATTTATTTCCTGAATACATTTTACCTCCTGACTAAATATGTCAGGATTTATGTCCTGACATTTGCAGTTTATTTGCAGCCTTGAAACTAACAGTTTCTGTTAAAGTTTTTTGTATAAACCACAACATTTTAAAAATTATTATGTGCATTTTTCAACGCATGTAATGAAAAAGCTAGTAAAGAAAGTTAGAGCTTAGTTGGATTCTATAAAAACTGCTTTTTAGCATCTTTCCTCAACACACACTGTTGTAATAAATACTGTTTTATAACCAAAGAAACATTCCCTTCTAGTTATTTGGATTGTTCCTGTGAGCTAGTTAGATGAAAAATTCTAAAATATCTCAACGGTTAATGAAACAAGCTATAAAATCTTATAAGCATGCAAGTTACTAATGTTCAAACATTATATATATATATTTAATATTTTACTCTGCATAAATGTTCCAGGAAGACTGCAATGACCTAACAAGGCCAAATGATAATAGGATAGTTCATTGTTCTTGTGACATAATACAGTTCAGTCCCTGGCAGATGAATCAACCTGGAGAAGAAACCTTTCCCCTGAAATTCTTTCAGTGAAGATGAGAAGCAGCAAATAAATGATTTAGTAGTTTTGGTGAACTCAGTCTGCAGATGGTGACCACTCCTAAGCATTGCTGCAAAACTCTCACTTGCTCANTAATTGCTTTGTGTGAATTAATGACACATGCACATTACGGCTGGAATCTAGCTTTTGCCTTGGTGGTAGAAAATTCTCAAAGGTCTAAAGGTTTAAGCCCTAAAATAAAAGTTAAAAAAAAAAAAACAAACCAAACCCAAAATACCAAACCAAGACTTTTAGGTGTTTACCCTGCTCCCAGAAATGAACCTGCACTGGGATCTCAGCTTCCATTTGGCCGCTTCCAGCACCCAAACTCATTTGCCCTGGACCAGCTGCACATTGCAGTGTAGACTGCACTCCAGATAATAAGAGACGAGGGAAAAATAACAGGTTTATGACATGTTTTTATGGCTAGTGATAATATTCATTATGCAGAAGTCCCTCTGAAGCATACTGAGTAAAGTGCCCATAAATATTTTAATTTTCTTAGGTAGCAGTTTCCCAAAACATTTTTTCCCCCAAAAGTAAGATCATATCTGTGATATCTTCTCTCTGTCCATGACATTTGTCTTGTTCTTTAATAAAACCAAGAAAGAGCGCCTTCAATTTATTTCCTGAATACATTTTACCTCCTGACTAAATATGTCAGGATTTATGTCCTGACATTTGCAGTTTATTTGCAGCCTTGAAACTAACAGTTTCTGTTAAAGTTTTTTGTATAAACCACAACATTTTAAAAATTATTATGTGCATTTTTCAACGCATGTAATGAAAAAGCTAGTAAAGAAAGTTAGAGCTTAGTTGGATTCTATAAAAACTGCTTTTTAGCATCTTTCCTCAACACACACTGTTGTAATAAATACTGTTTTATAACCAAAGAAACATTCCCTTCTAGTTATTTGGATTGTTCCTGTGAGCTAGTTAGATGAAAAATTCTAAAATATCTCAACGGTTAATGAAACAAGCTATAAAATCTTATAAGCATGCAAGTTACTAATGTTCAAACATTATATATATATTTAATATTTTACTCTGCATAAATGTTCCAGGAAGACTGCAATGACCTAACAAGGCCAAATGATAATAGGATAGTTCATTGTTCTTGTGACATAATACAGTTCAGTCCCTGGCAGATGAATCAACCTGGAGAAGAAACCTTTCCCCTGAAATTCTTTCAGTGAAGATGAGAAGCAGCAAATAAATGATTTAGTAGTTTTGGTGAACTCAGTCTGCAGATGGTGACCACTCCTAAGCATTGCTGCAAAACTCTCACTTGCTCACAGGCCTGTTTTGAAGAGGGGAATGTTACACCAGTGAGAGACTGGGCTGTGGTGTAACAAGAATTCAAGGAGCTTAGCTGAATTTATGACTGCATGGCCTGAGTTTCTTAAAAGACCCAGCCATCTTGCTTGGTACCAGGCCAGACTTACCCTTTATCACTTCATTCACTTAAACAAACACACACATATTTGCCTCACTATTTTTTATGAGACTGGCTTTTCTCTGGAATATTTATTGCTGTGGTCATCATCTGAGGCCCAGGGGGAATGTACCCAGTGTTGGGAACAGTACAGAACAAGTTAGCTTCAGCCAGAATGACTCTGTGTTGGCTTCTCCTTGAGTGTCTCATGTCTCCTTGCTATCCATTCAGCTTTGTCCCTTGAGAGTTGTGTGGACTTAAGTGGGAGTGTTTAGAGCCATTGCCACTGCTGTGAATGATCATAGCTGTCACTGACAATATGGGAGGGGAAACAAACCTAATGTCAACACAGTGATCTCATGCTGTGATCTTTCCACTGGTAGTTCCTTTTTCAGAGCATCCCAGTTAATCCTGGTTTCTGAAAACTACTTTGAAGTGAAGAGAAAAATTATCCCATAATTTTCAGTATCATCCAAGTTTGAGTACAGGTTTTTAGGTGTAGGAGTACAGTTTTATTTATCAGGCTGAATATAGAGGGAGGTTCTTGTGCAAGGAATATCAGAGCATGGCATACCTGCCCAGTCTTCAGGGTAAGAGTAGGAAATTTTTACTCAATTCTGTCTCTCATATTTATTCAGATGATGAACAGGAAGCCAACACTATATGTTGTGCTGCAGGGTGTGTTCCTCATAAGACGATTTGTATCCAGAAGTGCAGATAAATTAAAACTTAATTAACCAGATCTGATTATAATTCCTCCCAATGGGCATTCAGACTATTTAAAAAGAGGTAGCACTGTAACTTGTTAATTTAGCTAAATATATATTTTTTATTTTTTTTTTAAATCCCTGTCTGCTTAAGAAGACAACAGCTAATGATTTGTTGGTTTCCTGAAAACTTCAGCCCCACTCATTTCATATTCCAGGGTTGCTCTTTAGATGCAGATACTCCATATATCTGCATGGTTCAAAACTGAACATCCAGATTTCTTTTCATTTAAGTGGTTTTAACCATTTCTTATATTTCATTATCTTTGTGTAAGTGGATTGAAAAGATTTCTAAATAAGAAATATTTCAAATAAATACTGTCTGCTTCAGAGCCTGAACTTACTTCTAATGTATGTATCACTCTCTATCCTCTAAGAAAAGATCTATTTCTACGGTTTATATTTTATTTATGGAGCACAGTGATCAAAATAGACTCGTATATTTCAGTATGCCTTAAGGATGCACAGTAGCCTTTACAATAGCTGTGGAGCAGGATAGAAATAAGATTTGTCATGTTACATGGTGGGGTTTTTTTATTCCCAGCATCTCTAAAGACCCATTTTGACCCTTGATAATGTCCTTTCTTCCTCCTTAAGGTTACTGCTTCTATTAGTGTAGCAGTTGTGTTATAGCTCATGAACTCACACCACTTTAAAGTACAGGGAGAATTCTCCCCTCATCCTTGCACAGCCAACAGAAAGCAACTACACTGTTAGTCACTTATTTGTTGGCTTCCTAACAAGTCTTTCTAAATCCAAGTTGCTTTGGAAGTAATTTAAAGCAGCATTATGTGTGTCAATGCTTGTTAGAAAGTTGTTTAGTTTATGGCTGAAGCATATGATGTTGATGGACCTAAAAGAGCCCAAGCTCTCAGCTATACAATGCTGTTCAACATGATGAATGAAGTATCTGGTCAAGTAAATTACCTCCTCATGCCAAATGCTCTCTTTAATTTTATTGTGAATTCCACCACTGTTGCATATACATATTTAAACTCTTATTTAAATGTGTTCTGCTTCAAAGAAGAAAAGATTTATGAAATTTCCATTTAAAAATCAAACACCTGATAAAGTGTTGCATTTCAAGTGTCTGATTGTTGTCTGAGATCAGATTTTAGCTGTGATTAATAAAGCCCTGAGGAGATTTAACTCTAACATTATCCCTGTCATTCTGAAGTTTATTTGCCTGCAGGTCTATGACAGACATATATATATCACTGGATTCTCAGGTTTTATGAATAATTTCTGAATTAAAAAGAAAACAAAACCCTAAAAACAAAAGCACCAGTTGAGTTTTTCTCAGAATACTTTCTATAGGGAAAAAATTATTGGGCTGGGTTATTTCAAGACTATGCTTTTAAAAATAACTGCCAGTGTACCCTGAAGAGCTTCTTTGCATATTAGAGTTACACAATAGTAACTGTTCTTGGATCCCTCTCTGCTATAGGTTTGAGTGTTTATTTATAAGATTATGGTAACACTATGGAAAGATAGAAAAGTTCCCAATCTGACCCTAATCCAACATAATTCAAGAACAACTCCTGTTAAAACTCATTATGAGATTGGTGAAACACAGCAGATTCCAACCCAGTATGATTCCTCTTAAGCAATGCATAGTGCTGAAGTGCAGAAGCACTTTTAATGGCTTTGGATATTCATTCATCAGTGTGATTCATGGCTCTGCCAAACTTGGTGTCATGCCATCCTTCCCCAAATTTATTTCTATTTTGCTATTTTTTTTTTTAATAAAGACCAATGTAGCATTTTAATGGGAATTGACCCATGAGTAATAAAGGAAAGATGTTTTCTGAGAGGATATTTAGGTGAAAGTTAGCAACAAATTCTTGTCTGAGTCAGCTAGTTCAGCCCACACAGGTATAAATGAGCATAAGAGATCTTGGAAAAATATGAATTTTTTTAAGAGCTCACAGAGTCTGGTGCCTACAAGCAGTTGCCTCTTCCTGTCTGGGATATAGCATCAGCATTGAGAAGAAAACGTTGTATAGTCTAGACTTGCAATCTTTTAAAGTTCACTGAAGGAAGGAGAGGTCTTCAGCAACTGTCAGAAGACAAGTATTTGGCTAACACCAGGAGGGGACTGCACTGAAGTCTGGTCTGCTAATTCAATGTAAGAAAGAATTTGTCTTATTATAGAACAATGTTGTAAGCATAAGAATAATTCTATTCTCTGATTAATTACTAATATGGCCTTTTGTCCTGGACTAGAGAAAAAAATATTCACAAAAAGTTGTAGTTAAACCAGTGCAGTTCCCAAAATGCATATTTTAGATATAAAGACATTTTGTCTGAGTCACTGAGCAGCTGCATTTTGGGATACCAAGGCAGAACCAACACTTTCCATGGAAGAGGATAGACTAATACCTTCATTGATCTAGGTAATGGGACAGGCAACACTCTCAGCAGATTTCCCTGTGGCACAATGGGAAGAGCAACTGGTATACCAGAGAATTGCACTGTCATCAGTACTGCCCTTTTACTGTCTAGAGGTAATGTGGGCCTGCTACTGGATGAAGTGGGTGCCCTGGTGACCGAGGACAGAGAGAAGGTTGAGTTACTGAATGCCACCTTTGCCTTGGTCTTTATTTCTAAGGTCAGCTACCAGGAGTCCCAGGTCCCAGGGTTCTCCTCCCCCTCTACTCTGCATTGGTGAGACCCCACCTGGAATAGTGTGTGCGGTTTTGGACACCCAATTCAGGAAAGATAGAGATTTACTGGAGAAAGTCCAGCGCAGGGCCACCAAGATGATTAAGGGAGAGAGCATCTCCCTTATGAGGAGAGGCTGAGAGAGCTGGGGCTCTTTAGCCTGGAGAAGAGGAGACTGAGGGGGGACCTCATCAATGTCTGTAAGTATGTCAAAGGTGAGTGTAGGGAGGATGGAGCCAGACTCTTCTCAGTGTCATCCAATGACAGGACAAGAGGCAATGGGTGCAAGTTGGAGCACAAGAGGTTTAAGGTCAACACAAGGAAAAACTTTTTCTCAGTGAGGGTGACAGAGCTCTGGAACAGGCTGCCCAGGGAGGTTGTGGAGTCTCCATTTCTGAAGACATTCAAGACCCACCTGGATCTGTTCCTGGGTGACTTAGTCTAGGTGACCCTGATGTGGCAGGGGGGTTGGACTAGATGATCTTCTAGGTCCCTTCCAATCCCTAACATTCTGTGATTCTGTGAAGTTGTACTGTCATCAGTACTGCCCTTTTCAGTGGTGCCCTGTGACAGGACAAAATGAAACACAGAGAAATTAAACACAGAAACACAGATGCTCATAAACTCTGTGAAACTGGTCCTCGGCAACTCACTCTAGTTGGTCCTGCTTGAGCAGGATGACTGGACAAAGTGACCTCTAGACATCCTTTCCTTATGCCACCTAGACATCCAACTTAAGCCATTCTGTGATTTTGTGAGATCTGAATGATTTAATGACATCCAGATCTATTCAAAGCTGCTGTTACTGTCCTGAACCAGGGGCCAACTGGCAGGAGTTTCAGTGTCACGAGCTGCCTAGCACTGTGTTGTCCTGAGGATCGCGCAAAGGAGCGACTTCCTCACTGCTGGGCAGGCGTGTGTTTTTCTCTGCAGCATATAGAAAGAAAAAAGGAGGACAGGCTGCATGCATGGGTATGAGCTTCTGCTCTGAGAAAGCTGTAGTGCCACTTGATGTGAAAACAGGTCCTTCAGCCAGGCACTTGGGCAAAGCAAAACAAACAGAGATGATCTCAGATACCTCTGGAAAGGTGGATGTCATTTATTACTCACGGATGTACAAACTCCAGTTTCCTTATCATTGTGCTTTCGAGTCCACATTTCCCTCAATAGCCTATCCACAGAGGCTCAGAAAAATATCAATTTAATGTAATCCTTGACCAGTGCTGGGATTACATCTATCCACTGCCTTGCTTTCCAGATTCCAACTGCGCTTCCTCAGTTGCCCAGAAGGGCAACAATTCCTTTTCTATTTTATCTCCTGCAGGGACAGGTTTTGATTCACCTGACAGTCTGAGTACAAATCAGTTCAATGGTCTGTTTGACCAATTGTCTGTTTCCATCTGTGGGCAGTGCAAGAAGTTTTCACCAGGTCTGCTAATTCATCCAGATTCCTTTATCAGGGTAATTCTACATGGCCCTGGACAACAGTTGAACATGCAATTCAGTCAGAAGTCATTACCATTTACAGGATAGTTTTTCACTCAGCAGAAGATATACCGTCAACTAAATTTACAGAAACTGAAGTTAGACAAGCATTTCATTCATGCAAAAACTTGCCATTTAATCAGTTTTAAATTTCACATTACGGAACTATCTCAAATGAATAGGAGGATTAGATTCTAATCCTTAAAAATATTTCTATAAACAGATTACAGGTGGCATCCATGGATGCTTTGGATTGGAGCTAAATAAAGAATGACTGCAGAAAGTGTTTGCTTTTCTCAAAAACATTCTATTTTCATCAGGAAACTAGTAGTTTATTACAAGTGATTTATTTCTTTTAAAATTTGAATAAAGAAATTGCTTAAAGTCTTGATGAAAACCATCCAAAAGGAAATACCTCTATTTTTTAACAAGCTCAATCAGGTACCGTGGGGGCAGTTCATATCCTTCACATTTCAGTTATCTGGACTAGTAAGTAACATTCACTTGATAGACAGTAGAGAGAGATTATCTCTTCTCCAGTCTGCCCCATTTAGAGACAACTTCAGGATAATGGTGTGACTCACACTCTGGAAGTACCTATTTGTCCTGATGACAAAGGGAAGTTGGGTGAAGTGTAAACTAGACCCCATATTTAGATGTCCTAAAGCAAGTGAAGTAAATCCTGATCTTTAGTGCAGTATGTTTAAAGTCTGATTTACATTAGTAACGTTTTACAGTCATATCTTCTGATTTACATTAGTAACGTTTTACAGTCATATCTATGTCTTTATTTCATTTATTTTCAAAGAAAAACTAGATCAGCACAAATTATTGTAGGATGCTGATGACAATGGAACAATGCCCCTGTCCATACCCTCTTTTATCTGCCTCCAAAGGCAACAGCAGTAAAATTTCTGTTGCAGTCATAACAGAAGCTAAACTTGCATAAACTCAGTGTGGTTGTGTAAACAAAAAGATTTGCAGCATTATAATGAGCAAATATCACTATATGTTGGGGGTTTTGTTTTTGTGGTTTTTATTCCTAAGCTATGCAAGGTAATTCTGAATTTACAAATCTTCCAATGCCCTCATATAGTGTGATGCCCTCTATGCTTCTTGTCACTGTCAATGGAGAAGCTGAGAAATGCTTTACCCACCAGTGAACAGTGCCCTTTCAAGCACATTTCTGTCTTTACAATAATGTAATGCTCTTTGCCTTTTAGAAAAGATTATCATCTTATAAGCACTGCAACCATCAGGTCTCACCCAAAACTTGCTGCACAGTCCAGCCTTATTTTCCAGGCTGGGGTCAAACAGCCCTACGGAGTCTTCAATCAAAGCTGCTACCCAAGCCAAGCTGTGCCCATGAGAAGAGCTCAGAGAACCTGGCAAGGCTGGAGATAGAAAAGAGGAGTCAGATGGTGTAAGAGCTATAGAAATACACACTAAAAATAAAGAAGGGGCATTTTGCATTGTGTGGTGTAAGGCAGAAAGGTGGAAGCTGCTAAATCTTAAACTTTGGGTTTAGAGGGCTCATACCTCAGGATTTTAATATTAAGTGCCATGAAAGGGTTAAAGGATTCTCTGTTACATGCCCAGGGGAACCAGCCTTGCTATGTATGCAATGCAGCCACTCACACACAAACCAGGTACCTGCTCTGGTCCGTCCACACTTTTACATGGTCTTGTGTGGGAGACAGAGGAAAGAGGAGAGGAACTGTGCTAATGACTGTGAAACAAACCGTGGATATACTCCCTGCCCCCTCCTCCTCTCTTTTTAACACCGAAGAAAGGCCAATTATGTTAACTCAGCTATGCAGATGAAATTGTCCACCGTGTTCTCACATGTGGGTTTTATTTTGTGGACGAAGGAGCCTATAAATAGCATGGCTCTAAGCTGCTGCTGTAAACAGCCTCGTAAAGCACAGGCTGGTTGTAAAGCAGAGCAGAGCTGGTGGTGCAGATGTGCTGCCCGTGGGTTGCCTGCACTGACTGAAGGGCTGCAGTGGAGAATTTACTCTATCATTTAATTATAAACATTCCCTCCTCATCTATCATTCTTTTCCATGCTTACGGGCTGTGTGCAGTTCTGGTTTTCATTTACATCCAAGCTATACCATTTCACAGGCTGTGCAGCATTGGCATCAGCAGAGCTGCTCATGTTGACCCCAAAAACTTGTCAAAACTGCCATTTTTGAGCAACAACTACTCAAAAGGTAAAGTTACTAGAACACAATTTAAAAGTAAACGCCAAACAATCTTTTTCAATACTCTTGGAATTCTGTTTATATGTGATGGGCATGGATGACATTAATTCTCTGCTAAGGCTTCCAGCAGTTTTTAAAGCACCTGCCATCAAGTAGAGGCTTTTTCATTTTTCAAAAATCCTGATATGTTTTAAGGTTTTACTTCCCTCTGTCTTCATTTGGTTCTTCAAACCAACTCCTCCACTGTTTGTTTGGGTTTTTAATCTTTCAGTTTCAGAAAACATTTTGTCAAGCTCAGATTTTGGAAAAAAAAAAGCAGCTCAACTTCATCTTTTATGGCTGCAGAAAAGCACAGAATTTTACTGTTCAACTTTCCTTAGCTTTAAGTAGAATCATATTCAAAAACACTTGTGTTCCTTTAAAGCAGCTGTTACATCTAAAACAAAGTGTCTGTAATATAAAAGAAATATTTCAGTACAATAAATGTTTCATCTGGACATAATAGACTAGCCAGCTTAGAAAAAAAGACTCCCTAATTCTCTAACTTGTTCCTTTTTTTTTATAAATAATTCTTCTTGAGATTTTTCTTGCCAATTTTTACATATTCAGACTCTACTGCCTGATATTCAAACTGCAATTTTCTTCATAGTTTTAATCCCAAGATTTCTCTTTATATCATAGTGAGGCAATTTTTTTTCCATACTGCACACATGTCTGTAGGCTTGCACATTCCTTTCTTCTCATTTGTTTTGGTTTGGTTTGGGTTTTTTTGCCAAGCACTTTGCTTCTTCCAGGTTTTACTTTCATGTATGAGCCCATTAGTTAGGAGGTCACCACACCTAGAAAAAGCCATCTAGATTTCCCTGATCAGCAAGATCTTTATCAAAAGAGTCTGTTTTCCTTCTGCTCTTGACCACAGTCCCAAAACATGGTCCCATAAATGTCTTCCTTTGGTTGTACTGGTACAATCCCTTACAGGGCCAATCCTGCACTCTTGGAATAGAAAAGAGAGCTGGGTAAAAAAGACTTTCTGCCTATTAAAAAAAAAGAGACTGTATTTTTTTTCTAGGTTCAGGTTTTCAGTGATCTGGTTTCCAGCACAACATTATGAACAGCTGCACTGGCAGACCTGAGGGAGCAGGAACCTGCTGCATGTGGAAAGAAAATGAGCAGCTGGGGCTATGAGGACGGCAGGAATGTCTTAAGCAGCTTTACCATCAAAGAAAACTAAGGTTCTGTAAGGGCACCCTTAGGAGTATGTAAGCATTCTCCTAAGTCTCTCCTCCCCATTTTTAATCACTGTCAGGACTTTATTCTCAACTCACTGTAATTTTTCAGTACATTTTCCAATAATGAGAAAAGCAGACAACATCTGCTTTCACTGTGTTATCAGACAGAAGGGATTTTTTTTCTTCTTTCAACATAAAATATGTAGATATACAAAGATCTGAAGTAAAAAGATCCCTGTATGAAAGAAAAAATACCAGGCTTCTCAATTTTTTGTATGAACCAACAGTGTCACATTACAAACTGAACTCACTGCTCTCTAATTCTCACCCAAAGCCCCTTGACAAAGGTTGCAATGACAAGTTTTGCTCTCTGACTAAATAGTCCCAGTAAATATTTTTTGGATCGACATTTAAGTTTTATATGATTTTTTATATGTCTTCTTTTATTCTCTTCCTGGACGATCACAACACTTCTCAATCCAGCACTTGCCTGTTTGCAGCTCACGTTTCCATTTCATTGTGGGTGTTAAAAGCAGTCACACAGCACAACCCCTCTCCTCCCACTACCTTGCTAACAGGATTTGCTGTTGCTCTCACTGGCTTGCAAAGGTATCTGAAATTATATTTTTAAACAATGAAATTTTATGGATATATTCGTTTTCCCAAACTCATTATTGCAAACTCTGATTAAAGCCTTGGATTTCCAATCTTTTTCTTTTACTTTTACAGTAAGATAATCATATAACCAGATATTTCAAGGAATTTTTCCTTTCTAGAATAATGTTTAACAGAAAAGGGACAAATGTGAGTAAGGGTGAAAGGATACAAGTGCAGTAATGTTCTTCAAATGTATTAACGTGTTATCATATTTGCTCTTGGAAAAGATGGACTGAATTATAATGACTTGGAAATTTTAAAGTGAGAAATAGTGTTTAAGTATACATTTGGAGTTTATTAAGTTAATTTGGTCATAAAGTTAGACACAAAGTTAGAAAGTTCACTTCTCATGTGTGGGTTCTAGTTCCTAGTGCCTTTCATCCCTCACTTTTTTCCTATTTTAACTTTATGCAAATAAGAGAAAAATGAATAGGCCACCAAGAAGGGGGAAACAATACCAACCAAACCAAACCTGTAAACTTGCAAATACAATCTGGGGAAAAGTAGACTCTTTCTTTCTTTCTTTCTTTCTTTCTTTCTTTCTTTCTTTCTTTCTTTCTTTTCAGGAAGAAAAACTGGCCAGGAAACCATGAAAACTGTAACAGGGGAGTTCACGTATAAGATTAAAGCTTTTTCTTGATATTCTGGTTAAATCTTAAATGTGTCTGGAAATAACAGAGTAACAAGAAGTTCTAATAAAGAGGTTGTATATCAAATCTTATATTGCAAATGAAGATTAAGAAATTATTTAGGAGTTCTGGTACAGGAATAAATCAGCTCAAGGTTGAAGAAATATCTGCCTCACCTATCCACAGAATAGACTCATTAGGAATTCCACTCTAATTTTCAAAGTTTAAGGAGAATCTGTCTCTCCATTAGACCATAAAAGCAAAATGCCTTTCAACATGCATTGAAATGGTGAGCAATTTATTACTGAACATTTCAATGATTGCATAAAATTGAACTTTCCATCTTTCTGTCTCTTCTTTGGAAGATGGGATATAAAATACAAACAGCCACATCAAGGCAATGTGGTGCACCATGTACCTCCTGAGGACCAGGCTGTCAGACCCATCAGAGGCAGCCACCCCTGAGGAACAAGAGGGATGAGAATGTTGTGGGTGAGCCCATGGGGACATGCAACTCAAGCTCATGGAACTGATAGAATTCTTGTTGAAGCAGGGCAGGAAGAATCTGTGCTGGGCTAAGAGTGGGTCTGTTTTGGTTTTTAAGAACCACTGTAAGAGAACACAAATTACAGATCCTTCTGGGATATGACTATACAGCTGAATTTAGGGTTAAGTGCTGATCTTATGGCAAACAACTTTTCTCCTTTTCCTTTCCATGATCTCTTTTCTCCCTCAGCTGGCAAGCCAAAGAAAAAGACAAGATGTTTGTTATATGAATCTTTCCATTATTTCCAGCCTTTAAAAACAGCAAACCAAATATTGCAATGACCATATTATGACAAAAGACAATAAACCAGCCACTGGACTTAGAAGGTAACCTGTCTGCAGATCTGATCTCGCAGATTAGTATGAGCTAGCATGCAATATCTGCCTAATGCTCCCAGGCTCTGATCTCACTCATATGGACACTTTAGGTTATGGATGGAAGAAGGTTTGGTATTCTGCATTGCATTGTTTGTTTTCAATCTCACAGGTTGGAAAATTTCAGTTCCTTTGTAAAGAGCAGCCCTTGCTTGGGTTTTTTTAATGTTTCCATTTATTTCATGCAAGCATGATTTTAGTCTTATGATCAAAACAAGTAATGTACTGTAGTATAACATAAATTGTCATGACTTAAATAGATTTAGACTTGACAGACTGTATAGTATCCAAGTTCAAGTATAAAAGCAAGGAGTGGCATTATGCCTATCACAAGAATTGTGCCTGTCGACTGCCATGACTCCTGTAGCATTCTGGAAACAAGGACAATTCAAATCTTAAAATCACAAAGCATCTGCTTCTGTGTTGCTTTTTTCTTCTCTGGTGTTTACCACTGAACTTCTTTTATATCTACCTTTTCTTATGCCCCTGTAACTTCAGTCATCTGCCTTGAAATGTCATTTATATCACTGTATAACCAGAGTAATAATCTCTATATAATTAGAATTGCATTTAAATTGTGCACAATTGTAGAAGAAAATACCTTTTGAAAACACAGCAGAAGAAGCTGATAGAAGGACAGACATCAGGACTGTCACTAGAGTAACAAGAAGGAGAATTAGAAAGTCTGTAGGAACTCAGCATTTCCGTCTATAAAGCCATGCAGAAATGTCATTAACAGGAACAGCTTGTGTGACAGTGAACTCCCAGGGCACATGGTGCTGCGTATTCTGAAAATTGCAGCAGGGATCCAGAATCTTCAGCACAATGTCACTGCCTGGAAACAGTTTTAGCAGAGACAGACAAAGGCTACAGCAGAGCTCAGTCTGTGCTCAGGCACATGCAAACATTGAGAAGCTGGTGCTGACCTGACTTCATGAGTGTCCTATGAAAGCAAAGTAATACCACACAGTTGTGCCGTGGGCCTGCAAGCCAGCTCTGCTCAGTTCAAGTAGCTCTTGGAGAAGGGATTGGCTTCACCTATGTCTTCTGGAGGAGCAGATGTTCCTTCACTGATTTAAATCATTCTCTGCCTGGCTTGTGCTGAGTTCACCAGCAGCTGAGGCTGGTTCCTGGCCAAGGGAGCATGAGTGGAGTTAGGCTCCACAAGTACTGTGTGCCACGGGGAGAATGGCTGCAAGCTTAGACTTGGATGCTGACCTGTATAGCACTTGAGTTAACACTGGCTGAGGCATAATACAGTAAGAACAGTGGGATGGCTTTTTCACTCTCTCTGATGTTCAGCATCTGACAGTGTCTCCCTGCTCAAAACACTCACTGGGTATCAGCTCCTGCTAAAGGCAATGGAAGCCTGTGTTGTGAAGCAATTACACATGTCATTCCTCAAACTTTGGCCTATGTTGTGTCTTGGATCACATTGTGTTTTCTTCTTCAATAGGCCATTTACCAGGCAATAGTCTTCCCCCCTCTCCACCCAAGGAACAATCTTTATCCTCTCAATGTGATTACAGTCCATTTCATTCCATAATAGGTTTCTTTTATTATTCCCTCAGGCATGCAAATCAAATTTTACTCAGTACCAAAATCTTTGTTCTACAAAGAATGCTGGCATCAAGTGCACTGAAAAAATAGCTTTGCTACTGAATACAGTCTGTGTTAATAGAACTTCACTATCTTTTCTACTTTGAAAGTAAACATCTGTCAAAGTTTATTTGCTCCGTTGGAAAGGCAAGAGTGTCTTAAGGGAAAGCACATGATAAAAGCAGATAGATTATTCCGCAATTATACCTTTCTCTGTCTAAATGTTTAATTAGATAAACTGCCACCGAGACAGAGATTACTTTGGCATCCATCTGTCCCATTTATCAATGTTATAAATGCAATGGAAGCCTTGGCAAATTTGATCACAGCAGCCACAGCAAAAGCAGGGAGCTGGCAGTCTCAAACTAGACCAGTTTCAAACATCTTTTCAGCCCAGCTGGGTGGTTCTTTTTGGTAGGACAGCTGCCTGTGGTTGATCTTATACTATCAGAGTTTGGGATGTACCAACTCGAGTGTACATGTATGTTTATATATTTGAAGCTACAACATCTCTCACCCTTCTGTGGTTATAACTCTTACAGGTGTTTTTATGCTTGATTTCAGAAGCAGCTATTTGTGTCCATCACAATATTAGTTTAATTGCAGGCATTTTCAATGCAATTGTAATACACATTTCTAATGCAGACCTTGCTGCATGCTGGGCTTGGAAAAAGCATAGAAGAGGGGACATGATTTCCATCACATAGAGCCTGCAAGCTCTGGCAGCACATAATACATGGAAGAATGAAAAAAAGAAAATGAGGCAAATAAGCTTGTAAAAATTACAGATATATGAGAGTTTTCCCACTTGATATGCAAGTCTAGCTAAAAACATAAAGGAGCAGGAATATTCAGACATTGGGAGGGTAAGATTTTGGCTTCTAAATAACAGAGCTACACAGTCCTCTGGTTACCAAGAGCTTTGCTGTACAGAAAGAAAAGTGGCACATTGTACAGATATTGTGTTTTCTAAAATAGACGTCAACATATATTTAACTTTGAAGGCTCCATTATCATTAAAACTCACAAGATTATATGTATTTATTTTCATGGCATTTCATAAGGACAATGTATGGGTGGTGTTAAGCCCACATGCAGCTCACCGAGTAGACTTGAGCTATAGTATAGAAGTTAATAATTTGAGATGGCATTCATATGGCCAAACATGAGTAAGAGTCAACTTGGAGTTAAGAAATCTAAATTTAAATGTTTACCTGAGCATCTAAGCTTCCATAAGAGCACAGTCAATGGAGATTTAGTTGATAGAGATAGATTCAGATGCCTGTGATGAGCTGAATCACATCCTATATATTGGCACTAAAGAGCTTGTAATATACTCGTAGTATATTATACTATATACTATAGTAGGGGACATTTCACCTTCAGCAAAGAGAAAGGAGACGTTAAATAATGAGTTACAAGGAGATGAGGTCTCAAAATCCATTATTTTATGGGTTTACCAGTTTTAGATTCCTACTTAGTGATTCAGTAATATTTTGGAAGTCAGAATGTTGTTTTTTTTCTCGCCCGGATGCATTCCTCTGTGCCCTGTGTTAGATTATACTTAGATGATATGATCCTGCCTGGCAGGGGGGTTGAACTCGAAGATCTCCAAGGTTCCTTTCAACCCCTAATACACTTTGATCCTGTGATTTTTGGATGGTCTTTTGAAGCCATTTAGTGAAGTATTTTATATAGGAAAAACAGAGGGAAATATGCAAAACATTCACGATGAGAGGAAAGAAAGTGAAATACAGCTGGTTTCAGTTTTGACTACAGACTTGAATTCAGGCTATTAGCACTGATAAATTTGTTAATGACTCTCATCCAATTTCTGTAGTTCATTGAAACCATTCCCATTTGTAGCTTCCACTAGTTTGACTTCAATTATACTTTGGGGTACATTTTCAACCAAAAAATGGGATGCACAGTTTGTGTGTTATTATTTCTATTTGCTTGATGTGCCAAAATAGTTCGTTCCTGTGTTTCCAGTGTCCCATAATCTTTATCTGTATTCCTACAGCCACTGCATAGGAATGGTAGCAATATAATCCCTTCTTTGAACTACTGATCACAGTTATGTTCCTTCATGTCATTACAGGGCAAAACCACTTATTTTTTAAATCAGAGAGATGGAGAGATTAATGCTTCTGCATCATCTGTTTTTGCAGATGTTACTGAAACACTTTACAAAAGGCAAATGTCACTGTAAATCAATATTTGTAATTGCAGAGCAGAATGATCTGTTTCCAATGGCTGAGGAGCAGCTAAATTCAGACTCAATTACAAAACAGTAATATAGCAGACAAACAAACCTGCCCTCTGAAATGAGTATATTACTTGCCACAGATTCATTTTCTGTATTGTAAGAATACTGCTGAAGTATTAGCCTGTGATTTTCTCCTTTCATTCTCCTTATATAAACACAGTCTACTACATTTGTCTTCTTGAACCATATCATCCTCACCTGGACACCAATACTGAGCATACACAAGATCTCCAAACTGGGTTGTTTTTTTTCTGTATATCTCCATTCTTGACTTCATTTTCCTCCACCAATTTTATTATTGTAGTATTTGCACCTACATTCACTCCTGTCCCTCCAAAACCCATGGCTGTTGCAATTTGAATTCTACTGCTGGATACAAAGCAAGCAAGTTCATAAACCCTAAACCTTTAACAACACAGTAGACAAACCACAAAATATGCATCACTCACAGGACCAAGACATTCTGGTTCAAATTACCTGTAGTGGTTGCTGTAACAATACTTCCATGCACATGCTCGCAGAGTCACATTCTGAAGAAGTGCAGATTTTTTTTATTTTCTTAAAAAATACTAAGTATTCCTAAGCAATATCATCCATAAGAGCAGAAAAACACTTCAGAGTGAACCATCAAGTCAAGTGTTCAATGACATGTTAAATGCCAGCCAGAAGTACCAAGAAAAAAATATTAATCTTAATGATCTGTTTTCTTGTATTGGACATCTGAAGACAAGAGGTTCAAGAAGACAAAGTGTTTGACTGAAAAATGGTCTTTAAAAAGCTGCTTGGGAAAAAAACCTGAAGTTTTATCAATGAGAAAAACTAATTTACCAAAATATTATAAAACTTTTAGCCAGTTGTGATTCTCTCATTAGCTGGTTCAAAAATATTAATTGGATTGACATGTTTCAAAGTTTGATACTTTGATATCAATTATGGCCAATTGCTACTGTATTCTCACAATCGTTGCTTGGGTCTTTTTCAATTTGCATAAAAAGAGACAGAAGGAAAAGCTCCAACTTAAGCCCTGTTCAGGTCAAGACAAGCTCAAAACATTTAATTTCAAATTATTTTCTGGAAAAATCAAAGCTCTCTTTCAATTCGCAGTGTTTGTTTAATGTGACCATTTTATTTTAATGTGAGGACAAAAGCTTTGCCTCTTCTCTGCAGTAAACAGACGACTGTTTAGCTTTCTTTTTTCCTTTCATGGAAGCAATTTGTTACACTTCCTTTAAAATTAATTTTAAAACTCTTTCAGTCAAAGTATTTAGTTTGAATTTCAGTTTTATTTTCGTTTTTAGCAAGTTTTATATTATTTTTAAATGAGTTACTGTGAAGGTATTATATGATAATAAATATATTTTAAGAAATACAAAGATAAGATTCCTTGACTATTTAATCATTACTACTTAGACTTTAATGGACTGTCAATTTCTGGATCAATAATGACCGATGTAGCTGATATATCAAAATGACAAAGTAAAAACTGTACCTTCTGAAATATGTTACTTTTAAAACCCCAAAATAAAGATAATCTACTTAGTTGTTTTTAACATGTTTGTGTTAATTGTGTTACATGTTTGTAACCTGCACCTTAATTTTATTTCTTTGATATACCCAGTCTTGCAGAACTCTTATTCAGGTGCTTGATTTCATACATCTGACTTATCTTACTGATTTCTCTGAACAGCAGGAGAGAAAGAGAAGGGTCAATTTTGCTCTGTGTCACTCATCTAGGGTGACTCAGGAATCTAGTAGGTAAAGCTAAGCATGCTCTGCATTTGAAGAATCAGAGTTTTAGACCAAATTCTCCTGGGGAAAGGAGGAGGACAGGAATTTCAAAGGTTCCACTCAAATATATCTTCCTACATTAAATAGGTAGTTTTGAAGATTCTCCTTCCAGCATCCTTATTTTTTGCAGTGAGCCACAAGCTTTGTGGTATTGGCAGTAAAATAAATATTCAGGACACACAAAGCCTCCTGTGGGTTATTTGTCTAGGTTCCCTCCATAATTAATGCCAAAAAAAGAGAGTCAATTACCCTCTTGCCTGACATTAATCTTAAGGTGCAGTGAACTGTGCTTTCAACAGGTTCTGTTTCCCATTGACTCCAAAGTGAGTCTGGACAAGATATAACAAAATAACAAAATTTGCTTTTAGACAGATAAAATCAGGGAACAGAAATCCCACCTTAGTTTATCAAGGGACAAATAACAGGACAACATTTATGTCTTCATTGGAAAACAGTCAACCCAAATTTTATGCTGGGTCATGGAGATGTTGAGATTTTCCCACGCAGGCTCTCAGTGTGCATGGGCAGTGAGTCATGATTCTCCTTCTTGTCTTGTAATGTCACTGACGAGAGAAAAACATCACTTATGCTAAAGTCCCAGATCTCCTTGAAAGGAATTACGATAAAATTTTGTCTGTATTTCCTAGGAAGTTGGACTAAAATTAGCTACTCGTGTGGAAGGAAAACATTTGATTTTCAACAGGGTCTCACACGTCAGGATCCAGATAATAAAATGCAGTAAGCTAAGGGCATTCTTTGCTTCCAGAAATGTCTATGCCTCTAGAGACTCATGGGTGAGACATAGCCAAAGAAGAATTCTTGCCTATCCCTGATGCATTCAGTAATATAGTTCAGTAAAATGGAATTTAACTTGAAATCTGAACAAAGCCGTGTGTGTGTGAGAGAGGGAATGTTTAGTCTATGCTGGACTGACTGTTAAAGATCTTGAAAAACAAGATCTTGTCTATCTCATCATAGTCCTATTAGATGGAAAGTTTGTGAAAACCTGGACAGTGCTTTCTGTCTGCCCAGAAAGAAATAAACTCAGTCAGGCTGTACCAGATAAAGTGGAAATTCCTGCCAACACAGAAAGATCCCACATTCCTTTAACAAGCTGTAATAGCTTAAATGGGTCAGTCGTCCCAGAAAAGTTCAAGGTTTTCACAACACTTCACATAAAGATCTTGAAGAGTATAGAAATGTATTTCCACAGCTCCCTTTCCTAACCAGAACCCCCCACCCTCAAAAACAGCAAGCAAAACAAAACAAACCAACAATAAAAGCAAACAACAACAACAAAAAAAACCATCCAGCAAATGCACAACAACAACAAAGTGAAACAAACAAAGAAACAGACAACCTACATAAAAACCCAATCAAAACCTGCTTGAGACTGGAAAAATAAAGTCATTTTTACATAGACATACACAAGAACATAGTAAAAGAAGAGAGGGGATGCCCATGCCAACTGCAACTAATGGAATGAGAGACTTGAATGTACTGTTTATATATTTTTTTTATAGTATGTGGAGATATATATGAATATATACACATAAAACATTTTCTTAAAGAAATAGTTATTGGCATAAGACACAACAATGCTATTTACCTTTGAAATGTAATATTTTAGAAAATTAAAGCTACATTTCTTGGGGAAATCAATTATGTATCTGAATGTGTATAATAAAAAAAAAAAAAAAAGATACATACTGATGATAAAAGCTTATTCAACCTTATAATGTATCCTCTGCAGAGGAAAGCCAGCAGCATAAAGGACATCTTTGCTAAGGGCAGAGGTGGTCTGACTCCCTGTGAGAGTAGAAGAGAATGGCATTTTGAAAAAACATCACTATCTGTGAGAGTATCATACAAGAGAAAGTAAATTGCAGCCATCTCTTAAGGAAGAAATGTTCAAATGCATACAAAAGATATTTTAAAAATGGCCATTAATCCCATTAGAAAAGCAAACATATTTCTCACCAACTCACAAGTCTATTCAGGAAAGAAGCCAAGAAAGGAGAATCTCCAGAGATGCTGAAAAGACAAAGAGAATATGGAAGGAAGTAGAAAGAGGCTGATAAGAGGAGGAAAGGTCAGTGTGAGGCATGGGACATGAAAAAGAGGAGTCTTTCTGTGTACCTGGTGTTTTGACAAGTTCTCTATTGGGTAGGAGTCAGGGAAAATTGATAGGAACTGGATTTAAGAGGAAAACAGATCTGCATCAGCTTTTCCAGTATACAGTGAGTCAGCCTAAGTGTATCTGCATATCCAAAGCCTCCAAAGATAAGCTGAAGCTCACAAAGATGCAAAGGCAGTTTATTTCATACCTTTGAATTATTGGATAATTTATATGGCAATGTTTCTTTATGTTTGTGGCACCTAAAGGCAAATTTGCCTTGAGTTTTCTTTTTCTAAAGTGTTTTTTTATATTGCTCATGTAAAACTGTTTAAATATTAAAAACAAAATAAGCCCCTACATTAAAAATTATATTAAATTAGAATTGCATTTTAGGAGTCTACTTTAATAACTGCAGATATTCTGGGAGAATTGCAGTTACCTAATAAACAAGTATTGAAAATGAAGGCAATGCAGAGCCATAATTAAACCTAAAATAAACACAGTTCAGAAACAGAATCGTATGGTTTAGTTATCTCAACAGCCTTAGTTCAGCCCTAGGACAGTCCTTTGAAGAGGCTGTGTAAAAAACGCAGCCATCCTGGTGCTAACAAAGTTGTCATGTTTGTTATGTACAGGCTCCTATAATAAGCTTAATCATCCTGTTGTGGTTCTTGTCATGATGGGGGAAAGGAAGGATTTTTAGAGCACGTCCCTGGTCTCACTCCAAAAAGCTACTGAAAGGCAAGTGCACGTCCACCCTTAAAGGTGGGAATTTTCCAATTCTGTTTTTGTTGTGGCCGACAATATCATGTCTGTTTCAGATTGTACATTCCCTTTCACAGACACGTCTAGTTCCTCTCTGCAAAGACTCCAAGACAGTTGTCTTGCAACCATAAAATACTTCAGCGTACAATACATGCCCGTACATATGATCTCACATTATCTATGTCATTTATGGCATGAGACTAAAACACGGGCTAACAGCAGCTTACTGTCAGTGGCCAAGGGCAGCCCCTTGGGGCCTGGCCCGTGGTGGAGTGGATCTGTGGGTGCAGAGGTGCTTTTCCTGAGGGCTGCGGGAGGATCTGCGGCCCGGCCCGCTCGGCAAAGGGACTGCGGCACCCACCCGGTAGAGCTGCGGCCTCGGTGAGCTCCACACCTGCTGACTCTGAGGTAGCTGCCTGGGCAGAGCGACAGAGAGGACGTGCAGCCGCCCAGGAGTCAGGGCACAAGCCATGCCCAGCTCTCGCCCCAGCACGATGGGCCCTGGAGAAGATCCCCTCTGCTCAGCGCCAGAGCTGCGGGAGGAGGTGAGTAGGCCGAGGGGTGTCAGGGAGCGTGAGATGGGGAGAGAGGCCACGGCGAGCGTGCTCTGCTTTCCCTGGGACAGGTCCAGTGGGAAGTCGATATTTGTGACCTGGGGGACCTCCCCCTCCTCTCTCTGCGTCGCTGAACACAGCAGCCCAAGGCTCAGGACAATAGCAGCAAGTTCCTACCCAGCACAGCAGATGTGTCCTCTGCAGCCACCCTGTCCACCCAGGGGTCCTTGCAGAACAGATGGAAGGTTCTGCAGGTAGATTGAGCGATGGTGGGGTGATGGTTCACCCAGCTAGTGAGTCCTTCAGTCTGCAGTCTCAGTGGAGGAAGAAGATGTAGAAGAGGCCCAAAGAGTGGTGGAAAATGGAGTTAAGTCCAGTTGGTGTCCAGCCACAAGTGGTGTTCCCCAGGACTCAGTACCAGGGTGAGTTCTGTTCGATATCTTTGATCAGGTCAAGGGGATCAAGGACACCCTCAGTAGTTGGTGATGCTGTGAAGCTGTTTGTGAGCATAGATCTGCTTGAGGGTAAGAAGGTTCCTGAGAGGAGCCCGGCCTGGCTGCATTGATAGGCTGAGGCCAGTGGTATAGTGTTCAATAAGACCAAGTCCCAAGTCCTGTATTTGTGTCACAACAGCCACATGCATAACTACAAGCCTGGGGACAAGTGGCTAGAAAAATGTCTGGCAGAAAAAGACCTGTACTTGGCACTGGTGAGGCTGTACTTCGGATCCTGGGTTCAGTTCTGGGCCCCTCAGTACAAGAAGGACATTGAGGGCCTGGAGCATGTCCAAAGAAGGGCAATATTCTGGTGAAGGGTCTAGAGCATCAGTCATATGAGGAGTAGCTGAGGGAACTGTGGTTGTTTGTCTTGGATAAAAGGAGGCTGAGGGGAGACCTTATCACTCTATCCAACTACCCTAAAGGAGGTTGCATTGTAGTGAGGTGGTCGTCAGTCTCTTCTTCCAGGTAACAAGTGATGAGAAAAAGGAAAATGTCACCAAGTTGTACAGGGGAGGTTTAGGTTGGACATTAGGAAACACTTCTTCGCTGAAAGGGCTGTAAAGCACTGGAACAGGCTGCCCAGGGAGGTGGTGGAGTCATCATCTGCAGAAGTATTTGGAAGACATGTAGATGAGGTGCTTAGGGACATGATTTAGTGGAGTGTTTGGCAATGTTAGGTTAATAGTTGGAGTCAATAATCTTAGAGGTCTTTTCCAACTGAAATGATTCTATGATTCTATTCTATAATTACAGACTGTATTTGTGCTAAGAAGCCAGGGTAAGACAACCTGAACTATTATTAACTTTTGAATGCTTGACTTAGCAGCTTTCAAAATGCTTTTCTGGTGGAGCAGTTATTTTCATGTGTCCATGCAGAGCATTGCTGGGAAATAATGTTTTTCCTAAGCAGTAGTTTTACGTACTTAGGTAGCTAAGTAATCTCATTGTGATTTTTGTTGTTGTTGATCAGTATTTCAGCATACAGCATATGTGGTATTATTCCTATAGTTATATTTAGCAACAACAGTTGGATTTTACCAAAGTAACAAGACTGTAAAGGTTTTTCAGGAAACTAAGTTAAAGGTTGGATGAGGGAACTGAAGAACAGGGTTGAGGTGGAACTGGTTCAGAAGCTTTATTCTTCTTTCCCCAGTGTTCTTTAAACCAAAGTGTCTGAAGGTCAATTTCCCTCCTTTTCATTAAGTACCAGAGAAAGATACAGAGTCATTGACCCTGGACACTGATTTATTTCAGAGTATCCTCAAAGTAAGTGGAGGGAAGTCTTCACCATAGAGGGAAATGGGGCTAACTAAGCTGACAGTCTTCAGTCTGGACAAGAGACAAACTTAGGGTAAGTGCAGGGTAAGGGAAAAGAAGGGGATATGCCTCTAAGGTCTGGAAAACGGCTGCACAGAAAGGTTTGGTACATTATTTACAACCTCTTTCAGTAGAAGAACTATGGACATCAATATAAACTGAAGGCAAGGAGACTGAAACAAATTATTTCTAATTCACACAGCATGCAGTCCCTGACCTCCTTCTGCAGGCTGTAGCAGATGACAAGGCTTCCATAGACTCAAGGAAACACTAGACAAGTTAATGAAGGACAAAACTATTGAGCATTCATAAACTGTTAGAAGTTATACTGCAAAGTGAAATATTACCATTATACCTAAGAAGATTTTATAGTGAGTTCATGAGTATCTATCTTTCATCAACATCTTCCAGGCAAGTCAGCCATCTTTGCTGGATGCCTAGACACAAGTTGCCTCAAGACTGGGGGTATAAAGGAGCTGTCTCCTTAGAAGACTAAACCACATGATTGCATTACCATAATTGCACAGATAAAATGAGCAGTCACACAGGGCATAAGAAATAGGAAGTAACAGCAGTTAAGAGATAGCAGCCAGGTCAGATGAGATTGATAAGAAAAAAACCAATATATTTTTAATTTGCCATGAATGGTGAAAAGCTCTGTCCTTGGAGTTAGCCTGTAACACGGTCAGGTAACTTTTCTAGCCAAGACTAAGTGCAGAATAATGATGGGACTTTGTGGATCTTGAAAGACATCTGTTCTCATGCCCTTGCTGCCACTGCAATGATTTGAGATTGCAAACAGATGGAAAAGTGATCTGCATAATGACAGGGGAGGCATCCATGAAAACACATTTCTTAATACATGACCGTGGCTTAAAGAAAAAAAACAAACTGTAGGAGTTGCTGGGCTGCAGCTATGCAGTTTCTGTCAAACCAGTATAAGCAGAAAGAAAAAAATTCACCCAGACAAGAAAAAGCAGAGTTAAAATATAAACAGACTCTTTAGTCTTCTGTAGCCTGGCTCACCTTCATAGCTCTGCCAGCATGACAGGACCAGATTCTCTTCAAGCTCTGAAATCACACAGGACCCTCTGGCTGGAGGCCCTGGATGCAATCTCAGTTTCAAGGTGTGCCTCCTACAAAAGCCTTTGATGAGATTAGGTACTTGGCAAGTCACTTGAAAAATATCAGAAGAGCTGTAGTGAGTTTAGCACTCCACTTCCATATAAAAATCCTACTAACATTGCAGCCAGAAACTAATGTTGCTGAAGAATTAATGTGAATTACATTAAACTGGGGTTAAACTAGACAACTTTTGGTTCTCTGAGCAGTTTCCCTAAATCTCTGTGTAGGTTCAGTAGCACCCCAGCATGATCACAGCTTGCCCCCTGGCCCAGACCAGCAACTCCTGGACATGCTGCATGGAAACCTGTTGTGCCCAGTGTGTCAGCTACAGGAACTGAGAGAAGTGTCTTGTACCTTCACAGTGTCAAGGCTGCTGAAGACTTTTTCTGAGCTACAAGCTTCAACTTTCCCTCTCAGTTTGGCAGGGACACACCACCCCACACTGCTCCATCTCTGATGCCATGACTCCAGTCCTGCTCTTACTGTGATTTTTCCATATCACAGTAGGTCAACACAGCATGTGGACAGGGTCAGAGTGAGTGCCTTCTTCTCTTGTCACCTCTCTCACCCACCTCTCACAAGATGAAGGATATGTTTCTGCCCATGATGTATGTTTAGAAAATACAGCAGGGAATGGTTAATAGCAATGGCTGAGACTGTGTTCCAGGGAGTGACTGTGCCCTGACATTGCTAAGGCAGAAACCCGTGGGTGATCTTGCTTTCATAAACCATGAAGCACCCTTTGGGGCTCCCAGACACAGCCATGAGCTGTCTCTGTCACGCTGGGACAGTCGGTTGTGAAGCAGCCACCTCATATATTTAGATGCAACATCCTCCAAACCTTACAGTGAATTCTTGGAGCACATTCCCAGCCAGCCAGCAGATGAACATCTTGGCTTCTGCACTTGTGTACTGAAGCATAATCCACGTGTGAAAATGGCATATTACCAGTGAGGCTTTGAGCTTAAGCCCACAAGGGTGATGTCAGCAATGATTTTGGGGCTAGGCACTCACTGTTCTTATTTCCTTCATAAAACATTCTGAGATCAAACGGTGGAAGTAAGGGCTAAAAATTGCCATCGTAGGGATGAAAGAGTTGGTTCTTTTTTGTCTGAAAAGAATTGACTAAAGCATACTATTATAAGATTATGGGGTTTTAAACGGGTGAAAACAGAGACAAGAAGAGCTACCTTAGAGACATTTTCACAGAATAATTATTTATGACCTTCTGCAGTGCAAAACAGCTTTTCCAGTGACAAATCAAAACCTGGGACTGGAAAATTTCAGGGAGTGGTGCTTTACCAGCTGAGTGCTGTAAAAGCATAAAGGGGAATGAGCAAAGTTTTTAGAATTAACAGTGTGTTTTAGGAGACTAAGTCCCATTTTCAGAAGAAGTACTTAGAAGACAGATGGTGAGAAAACTGCTCTGAAAATGAAGTCTTAGAATCTGAGACTTGAAAATAGTGACTTGAGAGTCTGGACTTGAATCAGTCAGAGTCCATCATGTGGAGGGAGAGAACATACTTTGTTCCCTTATGAAACAGAGAAAAGCCAAATTTGCCCATGTTACTGTGAATATAGAGCTTTTTACATTGGTCCAGTTGTGGATCACATGAGCAAGGTATTGAATTCACCCCCACGCAACCCACTGCTGTTCTTTCACCTTAATCAAGCTACATTTTTACACAAGAACAAGGGGGAGGAAACAGTTTATTCTTCTCTGGAGTTACTCATTTCTCCAGTGGCAGTATCCTGGGAAATAAAATGTAGGCACTTAAGTAATATCAAAGGCAGCAACTTTTAAATGTATTTCTTATTCAGTCCATGAGTCCGGAAATTCATCAGGCACAGGATGAAATGTGGTCACTGTTATCAAAGTATATTGTCTACTCTGGGAGCAGAATTTTGGATGTGAACCAAAACTGTCTTGAGGGAGATAAGCTTGTTATTCAGACAGTAAAACGTTATGATTAACACCTGATGAAGCATTAAAGAACCATAAAAATTCTGCTACCTGGGAAAAATTACTTAGCAGGAGGTTGTCTGCACTTTGGCAAGCAAGTGTGCAGCAGGTGAACTTCATCTCTCAGCTTTCAGTGCAGAAGTGGATTTACACAGCCATTTTGTGGTGCAAAGAAAAGCAGAACCACCCTGTCAACTGCAGACATGGACAGATTCTTCTTCTGTTCTCGCTGAAATATCCCAGTTTATAGGAATTCTTTCCCCAGCTATAGATTACAAGTACAAAAGTAATTAAGTACAAGTTAAATAGGAAGTTGAGTAATAGGAATGATTTATTCCCCCTGCTCCCGATGAACCCCAGTGGGCTGTATTGCCTGTGAGTTCCCACTGAGGCCATGCCTCTGGTGACCACACCTGAGGGGATGGTTACCACATCTCCATGCCCAAATCTAATCCCAACATGTATCAGGAACTCAGCAGATCTGGTAAAGTGGTGAAACAAGTGGCTTAATGAAAGTAAAGATCTGTGCACAAGCTGGTGACTGTAAATGGGTCCTGTTAGGACCAAGCTCTAACACAGACCCACTGAGGATACTGCTGACTTAGAGCCTATTGGGACATTTAGGATTAAGCCTTTGACCTTGCATACACTTATGCTCTTTGAAGTTTCCACTTTAATCTAAAATGGCAGAGGTTCCATTAGGGACTGATTATGTAAAACAAAAAGGAGTCTTGAGAGATGCTGACCAGCCTCATTAACAGACTCTGCTGAGCAGCAGCTGCTGAGCCACAGGCTTACATTTTTTCAAAATGAATAGTGATGCTGCCTAATGCTGAGTTAACTGCTTGTGCTTGTTCTGCTTAAAGAATCTTAAAACATCTTAAGGTGACTAGATAATGTTTTTGTTTCTTTTTCTTTTGTTCTGAAATGAGGCTTCAGAGAAGAGAGAAAATCAACAGCCAACCCTAGAAAATCTAGGTCATTGATCCTGAAGTGAGATTAACATCAAGTTAGGGTTTTGTTCAAGTGCACACACCCATGAATCAAACTGAGCCCCAATGTAGTTAGCACCTGGACAGATCTACTCCTGTGCAAAGTGAGATCAAGTGTCCATCACCCTGCTCTGAGAAGATGGGTGATTAAAGCAGTGGTTACAATGGATGTCTGGGTTTCAGAAAAGGACCTTTCCCATGTGGCAAAGGTTAGGAACAGCACAGACTTCTCAGGAAATCAAGACTTTATGCTTGTTGCTGGTTTCTGTCAATAAAAGTGATGTTACTTCCACATGTCCTATTTATACAGTAAACTATTCATGGCTGTGCAGAAACTGATTCTCATTATGCACAATTAATGTAATGGTCTCCAGCTTCATTTGGGACCTCCAGCAGAGCAGTAATCCAAATAATGCCAACTTGTTTTGCTTGGGGATGAATGATTCAACAGAATAAGAGGCTGAAAGGAATCACCCCTGTGGAAGAGCTTCAGGGCAAGTATTAAGCAGGGAGTTGCTGGCACCTCTGTGTGTTCTGTAACTGTCCCTTATTGGTTTTGATTAAATGGGCAAGTTTGCCCATGCACTTCACTAATACCTTCTTTAATCCTCATGTTTCCTACTTGGCACTTTGGGTGCTTTCATGCTTCTGTAATCTTATTTGACTGACTTTCTGTGGCTTGAGTATTTGCACACATTAAAAAAAATCATATTTTTGTTTAATACCTTTTGTATTCCAAACTGTAGCCTAATGTACATGGGTTCAAGAGAAGAAAAAGGTATCTGAAATGAAAGAGAAGTGATAACCAAACCCCACATAGCTCTGTTGTGTTGATTGAGGATAGCGGAGAGTAAAGGAGCTGAGACAGCGTATCTGTCAGTAAATAGAGACTGGAATTAGGTTATAATAATGAAGTCCTGGAGTGTACTTCATGGCACACTAGGAGATCATTAGTCTCATGGATTGGCTTCAGTGCAGTTTTTCGTGTGCTTGAAGTTTATCCATTGTTTGCAATGTCTGAAAGGGCTTCCTTGGCCACAGGTGGTGAACATCATATATGGAAATGCCTTAGTGCCTTACATTGAATTATTTTCCCTGTGCTATAGTGGAAGTGCCTACCCACCAAATGTAGGAAAGACATCAGCACAGGATGGTGTCAGGTGAATAGGAAGAAGAAAAGCTGTGATAATGAAGAGAGGAAGACTAAATAATGGTTCCTCATCCAAGCCCTTTCTATTGAATTTCTTCTGTCCCTCCTGTCTGGAGAGGGAAAAAAGGAGAATATAGCTTTGCAGAAGTGACCCATGGAGGTCCATTTGGTTTTAAGGATGCTGCTTTGTATTCATCCAGTTGTATTTGCTGCTATTGGAGTAGCCACTGTGTGTGAGCCTCCTCAGAATGCAGAAGTGCTGATGCAGCTTTGGGAGGGCTTTAAGTAAATTTCAAGTAATTTAGAACAAAGTAAGAAGGGAGCAAAATAAGTAAGTCTAGAGAGTATGTGTAGGGTCAAAAGTTGCTTTAAGTCCAGAAACTAGTAAAGAATGGTAAAATAAACTAATAAAGATCCAGGAGAAGGATCTCCAAAAGATAATTGCTACAATTAACAAAGGAAGGTAAGTTTTACACTGGTACATCTGTACATTGAATTACAGAAGTTACAAGCATCTAGGAAAAGGAAATAATTGTCAAGTGTTCTGTAATATACATTTCATACACCTAGCATTGTGCATCAGAAGTGAAGAGCTGTGGGTATGTTACAGTCCTGACCAATACAAATTATTGCTTTCAAAGCTGATTTTTTTTTTTTAATTTTTATTATATTTCATTTACTATCTAGCCAATTGCTATTTCTTAAAGATTAATTGGGACCTTGTAACTTCTGTAATTCAAT
>VYZU01075840.1:19398-35453 GCA_013401355.1 Ceyx cyanopectus | reverse complement strand
TATATATATAGATTTTTATTTTTTTTTTTCAAAATGGATAAGCAAAGAAAAACAAACTGGTTCCTGTGCCTCAGCAAGACTCCATTTAAGAACTCGATGATACAAACAAACCAGAAGGACGAATGTAAATGGTGTTCCAATTAAGTGGAACCCAAGATGTCTCCATGGGTACATTATAGGATGCAGTGGAGGTGGTAATGTTGAAGAGGTAGCTAGGAATAGCCTCCAGCATTAAAAATTTAAGCCTGCAAGTCGTTCACAGCTGTGACTGTGCATGCACTGGGAGAGAAATGGCACAATTGAAAACAGAATCAGCATATGTCTGCCAAACTCATCCTGGGGATGAGGGAATTTAACCCCTGTGTTCCCAGTAAGAGTTTGCTACAAAGTTTATCAGAGCTGTCTAATGGCAAAAGAAGAAAAAGGCTGGTAGAGGAACAGAGGTAACTAACACTCTGTGTCACAGAGCAGGGCTGAAAATTAGAATCTGGCCTCCCTGAAGGTCAGACCAGTCCTGTAAACTGGGCAACAACCAGTGATACTTGTGCACTGCTGCTTGTGGATAGCAGTCCATTGCAGTCCTTCCAGGGTTAAAGCAAAAGTAAAATAATAATTTAAAATGTGGCTTGGGTAATTGTGTGACAAAGTTTGAATTTTTCCTAGGAGAGAATAGCAGAGGGAACCATCATCCTGCTTTAGGGGCTGATGTTGAGAATAATAACTTGCAAGACCTCCCACATGAATTCATCCAAGTGACCTAACTTAGTTTTGTGCTTTATTAGGTGAGCCTAATAATTGGAATAGAAACGTTGTTCCTGATCTTATTCATAATTACCCATTGTTTCATGCATATTTTTTTCCATGTATGTAATTTAATCTGATGACCTTTTTTTTTTTGGTATTTGGGTTTCATTTATATAGTAGAGTTAGTCATACCCTGCCTGCATGGTGCTTCATTCTGTAATTTTCAGGCAGAACATTTGTTCTTTCTTGAAGAATACCAGAGCTATCATGTCTATATTTGTAGCCCATATTTGTATTATTTCTTACCATTTCATCAACCATTCCTTGGAAAAAGGAGAGAGGCTAAAACATTCCTTTGGTCACACCAGATGTCTGTTTCTAAAACTAGTGTAAGGATCAGCTCTAGATTTGATGTGAAGGGAGAGGAAAACAGCACAGATTCATCTCTGTCTCTTGTTAAGAAGATAGTCTTTGCTAAGGACTGTAGTAATTGGGGATGAGGTTGTCTGTAGGATTCTGCAGCCTCCTGGAATGCAAACCCTGCAGGGCACATGTCACCAGAATGTTGTGCTGCCAGGGAACTGCTGGATGGGATGCTCTGAAATATCTGATCTACTCAGAGTGTTGGTTAACTTTAGTTCTGCCCTCCTCTGAAAGGCAGAGGAGCAAAGATATTCCTGCAGACTAGACAGCTGCTGAGGCAAAGACCACTTTGGGCACTAAGACCAGTTCTAGTGACTGAAGGGCCTGTCTCTTTACAGAGACAAACCCACAGTCAGAGCAGCCTGGGCAGCCACAGAGAGAGGCAAGAGCAGGACCATGGGCCAGTGTTTGGGCGTGCAGGAGATGAACTGACTCCAAAGGCTGCTTGTCAGACTGACTTTATGGAGTATCCCAACACTCATCTTTCTCTGTAACCTTCTGAAAGGAGATGTATTCATTACGAATTTACCTTCCCCCAGGCTTTGTTTGCACACACATTTAGGATGGACCAAACTGCACTACTGATGAACTTTGTGTTTGCTGGGAGCGTATTATGGTTTTACTTCTAGAATATTACAAAGTTTGGCTCTCAAAGGAGCTCTCAGATGAGCTACCCTCATTATATTGTTATTGTTAGTCTTTTGTCTTTGGATCTCTATTGTGTATTGCAGCTCATATGAACATTTCAATAAAACACCGGCTCTTGCAGGCAAAGGCATTGAGCTATCAATTCTGTCAGGAGCTGGATGCACTTTCTGTGATGAAGCAGTCATTCATCAGGGGAAATAAACCACAGCCAGAGAAGGTGGCAGGAGGTGTTGAAGCATCTGAATGCACACTGGGAGGAACCCTGGCTTGCAGTGGCCTGCCACCACAAACTACCTGTAAGACTGGAGCAACAGAAGTTCCACAGAGCTGTCAGTTACAGTTGCAACACCAATGGGAGTGAAAAACTGTAAAAATGGAGTGTTACAGAGCCTTATGGACTCATTTTTTTAAGATCAGTTCTAGAGAAAAGGTAGGCAGCTGATGAATGCAGGTCAGAGAGTATCTGGATTACCAGAGCACAGCTACCTGTCCAAAACATCTCTGCATTTAACCACTGCAAATCAGAAGTATTTCTGCCAGAGTCAGCAAGCTAAACAGATAATTGAAAGAAGGGGTGAGTCAGACTTTGTGATTTCTTGTTGAATTTGTTGCAAATGGTATATGGATGCAGAAGGTGAGGCAAAGTTAACTGAAACACTGTTTGAAACAGCTCAGAATGGAATTGAGGATGTCTTCATGTTCTCAGTGTCTTAATTCTTCCCAGGGTACAATAGCAGTGGCTGCCTTTTTATAAATTGTGTTAAAGGTTTGCTTAAAAAATTTATCCTGTGATTTGCTCAGGGCAGCTATCTCCAGTTCAGTTCAGCCTGAAGTTTTACATGAGTAAAAACATACAAAATCATTGCAGATCTTGTTCTGTACTTTCCCAGTCCAGTCCTTTCAGTTACCTTCATTTAGTGCTTTTATTATTCACATTATTATCTCCAACAAAATTAAAGATACAGACTGCTTCATAAGGGTGCCAAGTGACCAGGATATTTATTTAGCTCTCTGTAGCTCTGAGTGGCTGCTGCATCCTAACTTCTCACAAGTACTACACAGCCACTACAGCAGGTCTCTGTTCCTGCTTCTCTATGAGAGATTAACTCCCTACATGTTTTGTCAGGACACAAACAGTTATCAACAGGTGACAAAGCCACAAACACCTCTGGATAGTCTTCCATTCACGTTCAGGCTGCAAGGACCCTGTGCCAGGGCAGTGTGGCAGGAGGATGTTTAGATCCCAGGGAAAGTGGGAGCAGCTTCAGCAAGAAGTTAAATTGCTCTTTCTTGGGCTTTGAGATCCCTCAACTCAGGCCCTGAATTGCAGACCTTTCCTGAAGCCAGATATCTAAATTCTGTGTATAAAAAATGAGGGAGAAAAGCATGTTTTTGAGCGTATGTTGGCTTAGGGATATAACTAGGATTCCATATTTTAATGTATCCTGAGTAAAACATTAATCAAAGACTTGATTCCAGCTCTCATTGAACTGCTTGGATTCAGGGGTGTGTATTCAAATAGGTGTTTTGGGGTTAAGCCTCAGCATCCTTTCTGACAATTTATATTGTATAAAGTGATTTGAGAGTGACCATCTTAAAATCTTTAAATTAGAAGAAGTGAAAAGCCCACCCTGGAGGAGAGCTGACTGAAAAAGGAGGACCAGAAGCAGTATTTGTGAGCAAAAAGAGAGCAGCTCTCTTGTTTCTGAGTATAAGGCAAATGAATCCCTGAAATCTCCACAACTTGAAGGAGGTTTAAAGGATTTCACATTCACAAGTCCACAGAAAGCAAAAAGCTATGAAAAGGATTAACATATAGTTCCACATTCATTTCATAAGTTTAGCAGGTGAAGTTCAAATTCAGATATTTGGTGCCTCTTACACACTTCCAGCCTCTGAAATAAACAAAAAAAGGGGAAGAGTCTCTCTCCTTTACAGCCAGGTAAGTCACTGCTGTGTCCTGTGCCCTGAGTGCAAACACTGGCCTGTGTTTTAAATGAATACTATTACCTATAAATGTAGATCTATTCATATATATTGGGAAATCAAAACAAGGAAGGTGTAGAAGGCAGCTAAAGCTCTTCACCAAGTTACTATTACGAAGTGTCAGGAAATTACTTTGACTTTGCTTTGGTTAAATTTGGGTTTATAACGTTGAAGCTCAAAGAAAAATTGGGATGAAAATAGTTCTTTTAAGCATTGTACAGTGGCCTGGATCCATTTGGCCAGCACTTCACCACGTGGGAGTGCTTCTAATCTTTTTTACCCAGCCTTACGGGCTTGTCACTTTGACCTCAGTACAGATACTTCTGACTTTGAAGGAAATAGGACGAGAATTAGGTCTGTGATATTCTCCAGCCTAGAAACAATCCATGTAGCATGAATGGTGTATTCTTGCTTCATAAAGAGTATTCCCTCCTCTAGCCTGTACTTTGATACTGCTTTGTGTGATCATTACCTAGTTAACATTGCTTTCTTCCTTCAAACCGGCTGCATTTCCACAGTGGATTTCAGAGCTTGCATATCACAAAAAGAACTTCACTCTTTCTTAGAGCAAAGCTGCTTCTGGAGTCCCCCAAGTGACAGTTGCAGTGCTTGTTCCTTAGTGTGTCAGATTTTAAACAAATTATAAAAACAAAAATCAAAGGAAAAAACTTTGAGATTCTTGAAGGCAAAAAGTTCTCAAGTGCACAATGGGTAAATTCTTTTTTCCATCGAGGGATGTGGGTTTAGCTCTGGTGCTGCCCTGGCTTTTTGATGGCTTACTGTACAAGGCTGCTTTTCATGAAAGGGTGCTGTTTATTACAGTGCTCATTGCTCTGCACACCATCACAGTGAGGTAAACATCCTTCTTGATGACCCAAGGGCCTCAATGTCCTTTCTTTGCATATTTGGAAATGCTTTTGACTGATGCAAATGTTCCTGAATATACTTGGGTTGACTGTTTTTTCCCCTGATGACTGCTAAGGAGTCACATTTCCAGCACGACTACCAGTCCAGTTCAAAATCTGCCCTTCCATCAGTTGTGAGAGCCTGTCCACTGCCACAGTCAAAAGCTTTTCAGCATTGTGGGTTTTTTTCTTAATTTGTTGTAAATCCTGAAGCTATTTGAAATCCACACTGTATAATGTGGATACATCCTAAATCGGGATTTTTTTTTCTCCACAATAGCTAGGGAACATGGACTCTGGGTCAAAATTAAGAGGACAGAAACTAAATCACAGTCTGTTTGCTTGAGCTTAAAATTCCAAGAAAGGCAGAGGAAGATCATATTCAACATCACTTCTAATAAATCAAAAATATTTAGAGATAGATCCTATTTGCTTTAATACAAATTTCAAATCAATATACTTCAACTTGAAAAATTATTTTCTTTTAACAATTTTACTTGTGAGCTATTTTTGTGTTTTCTTCTGTACTGTGTTTGTAAAACTGCCTGGAAATGCTGGCATTTTAATTTGCAGAAAGGCTCCTCAGGAAATGAGACAGACCATTGAACTTCTGGCACTCAACTGACCATAGCAATTAAGGAAAAATAAAATACAAATAAAACCAAAAGAAGTTTACATAGAACAATGAATGTGATCTCATAGTTACTCTACTAAATTAAGATTATGGTTTATAATTAAATGACTGGATGCTAGTACAATAGCAGTTAAATATGTTTTCTCTCCAGAGTTCACAATGGTGGTGATAAGGTATTTATCATATGACAGCTTTATGTACTCTCTTTGGAGTGGGACTGTGACAAGCATATCAAAGTAGATGCTCCCTGGCCTGAAGTGTCTAAACAGGGAAGGACAGGATGGGAACTGGAGAGGTTAAATGATTTGTCCAATTTATGGGTGGTGAATGCTGGAGACTGCTGTAGGTGATGGTACCACAGCTCTGAGAAGGTTAGCACAGTGGTGAGGAAAGTAGCAATATCCCAGTTTTATGGCTGATAATTTTGAGGCTGAAGTATCAATGGCAATATTTGTCTGCTAGGCAAGACAAATTTCCTGTAGTAATGTTAAGTTACAGGGTCTTTTCAGCTTTACTGTATGTTCTCTTGAGTTTGAGAAAAACCTTGTAAACTTTGGGGATTATGGAGAAAATAAATCAAACATCTATTAAAAAATTTGCTCTAGTATTGCTATGAGCCTGATGCTTTCTTCATGCAATATAGATTCGTGTGTGGAAATGTTTTAAATATTTATTGTTTTAATATTCAGGAAACACCATCCCTTAGAAATATGTTTCATCTTTAAGGAAGAGGATGATTAAATTGGGTGTGAGATCTGAAGTAGAGTTATCCTTGATTATTATAATAGATTCATAGTAAGAAGTTGTCATGCTCACCTTGCCCAACTTTCTGAGAGTCCTAGGGATGAAAATCTGGGGTTTTTTTTCAGTATTTAAGTAGACTTTGAGTTTATAATGAGGCATCCAGAGATGGAAATCACTCCACCTAAGCATACTGGCATTTTGTCTGTCTTCTTCTAAAGGATATGGTTTGGGGTTGTGACATCAACAAGCAACCACCGTAAATGGCCAGGATCCAGAGCCAGGATTGCAGTTTTCTTGTCCACACCAGCATGAGGGGAAATGGGTAAATTAGCTCTGAGAGGAGCTAGCTAATTATGAAATGGTTTACCTGACAATGGAGAGAAGATAAGCAAACCTTCCTATGACTTTGTTGAAAACTTTGCCTAAACAAATTACAAAGTTATTACTAGTAAATTGTCCACTGGGTTATGCACCAGAGCTAGGACTCATTCTTACCAGTAAGTCAGTAAAGCTCTTTGGCTTCATTTACTGTTGTGAGTTAAGCATGGTCAGGATAATTCTGTGGAGACATTTGAGGCAGTGTTGAAAGGTGAACATCTGACACTGTTATTCCCCAGGAACAGACTGGATTACTGAAAAAAAAAATGCAGGCTACCTACTGGAAATGGTCCCTGACTTTTGCTTGACCTGGGAAGTGTCTGGGAGAGTGCGTGCTAGCTGTTTTGGAGCAAGATTGCCCTAGGAGTCATTCCATCAGTGTGTGGATGGTGGCCCTCAAGTGCCAGTGAATGTACCCTGGCACTGGTTGATTTACTGTGTGAAGCTGTAAAAGTGGAGATACTTGCCTTTGAGTACACTGGTAGGGGGAACCCACTTTAAAAGCTGGGACAAGATCTTAGCTCCTCCATCCTGGAAAGTATCTGAGTCAAATATTGTATGAAAAGGTCACTGTATGAGCTTTCTGTGCTTCACAGAGGACAGGCAAGTGTCACTCTGCTGCCCAGCACTGACTTGTCAAGGGCAGGAGGTGTATTTTTACTGTCTAACAGAGATCATTCACTGCAAAGTACCTTCAGTGCACTGCGGCATCTTGTGACTCCCATTGTGTGCCTGCGTGATGTAGAAAAATTGGACTCTCTGAGACAAGTTCTTTCCATTTTGGACAGGTTCTTTCCATTTTGACAAGAAAAACAGATTGCACAATCAATATCTCAGTCCCTCTGTTTGTCAGAGTGGCCTTTCATGCTGTTCAGTTGCTCTCTGCACTGAAGAATGCTGCAGGTGGTTCTTCACAGATGTCTGTGACAGTGACAGATTAGGAGCTTCTTCACTGTTTTGATATCAAATGAGCCTTGCATATGCCTCCTGTTAAACATGAACCTAAGCAGCAGGATTAATAAGAGTCGCAATTGGGAGACTCCTAAGTGTATTATTACATTTCAGTGATGATCCTGTTAGTGTTGAAATAAATCAGATGTGTCTGCTACATCCAGATGAAAATCAGGCAACTTATTTAGGAACATGAATAACAATTTTTAAGCCCTGCTTTTGGGGTTATAGCTAAGGAAAATATAAGCATACATAATGGGGAGTAGGTAAAATTTAGGTACATAAATCCAAACCTCTCCCATTCAAGACTCCTTCACTCTTGGCTTTCACCATTCAGATACCTCAGTTGTATTTCTGTGTTTCATTCTGTACAGGACTGGCCAGATACACAAACCACAGCACCATGTCTGCCAGCCCAAAAGCACCTCAGGAAATACCTTCCCTGAAATTCTGGCTTCAGATTTCGCATGGATTTAGCTTCAGTATTCCATCTCTCATGTAGACATGTGGACCTACTGCCTAGCAATTGGGAAAAGAAGGAAAAGAGGTAAATTCATTTGTTTTGGACATGAGGTAAAATATTTGAACAGCTCTTAAGATATTCCAGTGGAGTTTTCAGTATCTCCAAAACCATTGATATAGTAATTTTCTTGGAGGTGGCTTTGAATCACTCTATGCAGCTGTGAGACTGGTATCAGCTCTCCCACATGGTGTGCTCAGCCATGAAATGCATTTAAAGGGGTGTCACCAAAATTTCTCCTTTAAAAAATCAAAATACATCTTTATTTGGTGAAGGAGGACTAGAGACAGAGAGTGAATGTCACAGGACTTCTCTTAATCCACTCATTGCCCAGCCTACATTTGTTTTTGGGATTGCCACAATCCACATGCAGGACTTGGCCTTGTTGAACTTATGAGGTTTGCATGTGCCTACCACTCAAGCCTGTCAAGGTTCCTCTGGATAGCAATCTCCTAAGAGATTTACTCAGGTCTGTGCTGTGAATTGATTGCAGAGCTAGGAATAAAATGCAGAAGCCCTGGCTTTTCAGTGCCAAGCAGTGAACCATTGCTCCTCTGGGTCAGACAATGAACAAGCTAGAAAAGCCTTAGAGGCTCTGAACGTGATTAATAGACCTAAAGCTCCAGCCTGGAGCTAGATGGAGAACAACCACACTCCTGCTCTTTATGTTTGCATATGTACTAGTGCTGCTCTCAAGGAACTTGTCAGCTGTCTGCTTTCAGGGAGCTGAGAGACCTACCACAACACTATTTGACTAAGTGTGCAAAGGTGAAGTAGAGATTAATCAAGATGGCCCTTTAATAACATCATCAGTTGAGCTGTGTGCTGACTGATGGGACGGACTGGACAGAGTCAAATATGTATGCAAAGAGAATTTTCATTGTGCCCTTTGCAGGTGCTTCCATTCACAGACATATATGTAGGTGTACCCTGTGCTACCCAGTCACAGGTATCTGTCACTGACCTGACTACCCAGCAGACACTGGGCATGAATTCCTGGCAGTTGATTACCTGCTTGTGCCAAACTCCTCACAATTGACTGCACGATGGTTTGATTTACCACGTCTCTGAGCCCATATCTCATCTGCTTTTTCAAACCTGTCCTAGCAAATCCTCTCCCAGACCAAGGTATATAGAAATACCTCAAACATCTTCTCTAATAGGCAGAGACTCTTCAGTGCTTTCCACTAAATTACCAGGCTGTACATTTTAACTCTCCGTGGCCTTGACAGCTCCTGCTAGACACATTTTGGGCTAATACAAGACAGCCTGTCAGACTAACAAGGCCCTTGCAAGTTTTGAGCAATATAAACCCTTCCATGAAAGCCAGAGAAAATGAGCTGACAGAAGAGACAAATTCCTTCTAATGGCAGATCTTTGAGACAAATTAACAAATATCAGAAAGCTGCTTTAATCAAATGAAACAGTGAGGTAAAATGTTCCCTTGTTTCTTTATTAAAATGAAGTACAAAACCTGAAGCATTGCTGAAACAGAGGAGAGTGAATGAATGTGGTTGGATGTGATATTCCTCTTCCCTAGGTAAACATTAGTGGTTTTGAAGTTAACAGCTACACCATTATTACAGCAAGTGTTTCTCTATGCTGTTGAACAAGTGATTCTTTACAATCCCAAGTGAGATAATGAGGTGTGCCTAGGTGCATCTCAAAGGATATGCTATTGCCAAAACTCTGACCCAGTTGCAAGTGTCATCTGAAAGCCAGTCTTAGCTCTGCCAATAATCTGCTGGAGGACTTTTGGAAGAACTTTTGCTTTCTTGCCTATTTATTACTAGCCTTGTTTATTCTGCTAAGAAACTAGCTTAGAAACAAAGGCTTTCCCATGTTTATGCAAGAATTCATGTTGTGTGCCTCTGTGAAACCCAGCAGTGCTGCCATGCTCTCAATTGCACCTCTGATTGCTGCTGATAAAAAAGAAAAGGTAGAAAGCTATTCAATGAAAAGTGCCAGAGTTCATTGGCATCACTAAAAATAGAGGGATTTGTGCAAATTAATGGTAGTTTCTAGCAGAGACTTATTTTACCACACTAGTTGCTGCATTAACTGCTTTGCTTTCATAAATTGTCTTTAGTTAAGGTGAAATACTTATAAAAGTAATGACATTAGTAATAATAATTTCTTGTATGGAATTAGCTTGCTGTCTTCTTCAAGGCTAGAGCTTGTTGTCTTCACTCATATGCATATACATATGTATATACATATGTGCATAGGTATATTTGCACATATACTTCAAGGCAAAGAGAAAAGAAAGATTGAGGAATACAGTTATATTAGGGAAGTAAAAATAGAAAAGGCAAAATACTTCCAATATTTTTCAATATTTTCCTTTTTTCGTTATTCATTACACTTCACTCAGAGAGGCAATGTGGCTTCCTGAAGTATTATCACTTCAAGAAATTTCCAAAAGGAAATCTTTCAGAATTGTTTGTGAGATATTTTTGCCTACATCTTTCTTGTCGTCTGCTCTGTGAAGGTACTTGCAATTTACTGCCACTGGGGAAACTTTCCCATCTCACACAAGAAAGAGTTGTGACACTTTTGTACTTCTGTGAGGCCATGCTCAGAGCCCATGATGTCTTCTGGGGAAGCTGATGTTTGTGCTGGCACTGTAGCTCTGGTGATTGATCCCCAGCCACAGAGGCTGCAGCCTCCCCCTCCAGGCACTGTGACATGGAGTACTGGACCAGCCTCACCCTCAGTGAGCAACCCCAGCTGGTGCTGGTTGAACACCTACATAGCAGGAGACAGAAGCCAGGGGAAACAGGTAGAAGATGCCTTGACTGTCCCCTCCTCTCCTCCCACTCACATCTCTGCTCGCTGCCTTCCAGCGATGGGCAGAAAATGAATTTGGGATTCAAGCATCTGGAGAGCAGTGGATAAAAGGTGCTCTAGAAGAACACATTGATACAGATGTTCCCATCCTTGGTGCTACAGCAAGTCAAGATGAAAACATACTGCTTAAAATGTACCATGCCTAAAATCTAATGCAAACTGTTCCCTTTCAAGCAAGCAGTAAAACTGTGGAAGATCAAATTGTGTCCTGAAGGCAGCAGAGGAGAAATGCTCTCTCTTTTTTTTTTTCCTTTTCTTTTATTATTGTATTATTAAAGATAAAATTATGCTTGAGGGCACTCAAACAATGTGGTGCTGAGGAATGTGTATGAAGCAGATAACGCTATTTCCTTCCACTTGGAGGGAAATATGTAAATAACAGGAACTTTATTCATTAACTTGGCGAAAATTATGATTACATTAGTGAGGCTAAAGGATATGAATTACCTTCTGCCATTGGATAAAGGATGGTCTGGAGAATGCTGGTACCAGGTTTTGGAAGTTCCTATGGGAGGAAATAGCAGATGAAGGTGGAAGTAAGAGGAGAGAAGTAATTCCCAGATGGTAACACTTTAATTTGGAAAAGTTAATAATATTCCAAGTTTTATACCCTGAAGAAGAAAACACTCAAGGCAATGTCATATTCTTGGCTCCCTGGTGGGTTGAATAAACTTGTAGTCACTATGCTTTTTATTTATTTAAGGGACAGCTTGTGCCTTGGACTGAATGTCTGCTCAGGAGCACTATATATAACACTGACACCCTTAGGCTGGCTATTGGATCTGGTATGTGATCTGGTATGTGCCTGCTACTTTCCCAGCCTCTTTGCTTGTAAATATACAGGGAACAACCCATCAGGGTTATCCCGCATTCCTGCAATGTGGGAACCAGCAAGAGTTGACCAGAACAGGCATATCATGGAAATATTCCACAATATTTTTCCCATCTAAAATGGAGTTTTTCTTGGTGAGGAAAGGAAACAAGGCTGAGCTGCACCTCAGGATTTTGTAGGAGAATAAATAACATCTGTACCACCAGTTGTCCTATTGTGTCTGGAGTCAGAACACTGAACTGTGTGGGATTCACACACCGTGGCATTTCTTCCTTCATTTAAGTCTTGAACCCTCTATTTCTTACTCAGGCTCCCTTGGCAAGCTGAAAAGATTAGTGTATTACATGGCACACAATTCAGGCTGGAAGAGGAAAAGGTTGGAAAAGAAGAGGAAAGCTCACAGATTGTCAGCTCTCATTTGGCTCTTAAAAGCATCTGAATTCATAGAAAAGGCAAAACTCTCTGTGATGCGGGTCAAATGAGCAAAGGGAATGGAGTTTGTAAAACTGAGTTGTAGCTGGTGATTGAACACCTTTTCATTGGAGCAGCAAATAACAGATGATTACTCCATTTTTTTACTGGCTTTACTCCAATGCAGATGGATAACAAGATAACAGGAGTCCTGAGAACTGTTTGAGCTGTGGCCCACTGGTATCTGAATATTGCTATTCCAGGTTTTCCACAAGTGTTCCTGGATAAATTCTACAGGCCTGGCTGGTACTCAGTTGGAAGACCACATGCAAATCTGAAGTAATGTGGAGTAAGTCCAAGAACAGGCAAATAACACAGTCCGGGCAAGTGGAAAAACCATGTTCCAGCCCTGTTGTGACTTCAGAGAAGGCATGAGGAGGTTACACACTCACACAACTGTAGAGGAAACTGTAATTCAGTCCCAGGTGCAATTCACATAACATATTCATCATCTCTATGATGAAATATGAGAATATTAGGTATTTTTACTGTACAGAGTTGGGACAAGGGAAGTCCCCAAGTTTCCTGCCTGATGAAAGGGATAAAGCAGCTATGAAACCAGATAGGTCATAAGACAAGGTGCAGTCAAATTAAACATATAAACAGCTCTCCTTGTTTCATATGTCCTTAAATTGGTACATTTTACTCCTTGCTGAGATACAGAGACCACTCGCTCCATATCAGCAACCCTGTTACCTCTGTCCTTCCTGCAAAAAGCGGTTTCTTTGCAGTGCTCTTTGGGACTACACTCTGCCATGGGATAATGCTGCCTTGTTATGTGAGCCTGGGGCTGGTGACATGGCACACTGTCCTACCTATGCCTGAGTGCATGTGTTGGCTCCCAGTAGCAGGAATGCCTGTGCGGGACACTCTGGACTGGAAAGGACTTTCAAAGTCAGTGAATCCAACCCACCACTGTTGCAGAGTCTCCCATAAAACTGGTCAAGCTCCCTCTTGAACAGCAGCTGTCTATATTTGCCTCAACAATACAAAGACTTGAGTATATCTGTTTTATTATAAAGCTTATTCTAGCTTTCATTACTCAAGGTTAATTTCTTCCCAGTCATCACTGTGCCAATAAAGAATTATGTTTGAAGCACTTTCCTCTCTTTCTGGTGTGCACAATTTTACATAAGTTACCAGTAGTATTTATCCTACAGTCTGTCTCTGTACTGGACAATATCCTGCTTCTGTGGCAACAGGGTAGGGAACCTAACATTAATAGATCACTCCATTATGAGCTGTGCCCAATAACACAACAGCTAGAGCAGGAGACAGAACAACACATCCAGGGAAAGTCTTTATTTATGATGCCATAGAAATGCCATCCATGATTCACTGGGTGGAATTGGCCTAGAACAGGAAACAAAAACATAGTGCATAGAAAATGGTGATAAACATCAAGCTGATAAATAGTCCTAATTACATTAGAATAGCTTGCTTTTTTTCCATTAGCCTGCTCCCTAACCTTTTTTTACCAAAAATAATATTCCATGAATCATAACCATATCATTCTAATGAGTGCAAGGAAGCATCAGTTTATGTAAGATCAAGTTAAGTAACAGGAAACATCACATTAAGGATAATCTAATTACACTTTGTTCCACAGCAGAAGGGACAAATTTATTTCTCAGATAAGAATGAAAAGCAGTGTGTAAGCATGTGAAACTCAGAGAGAGAATTGCAACATCTGCCATTAGACTGCGGAGTCAAGAAGTCAATTGAAACAACCTAAGACAACAGTTGCTCTGCTGGGAGTGTAATTCTTAACCAAATACCTACATCTAATGCCCAAAGCTATGCAGGTAGACACCTTCCTTTCCAGTCAAAAGTAAAGCCACAAAATGCTTCCTTTCCAAACCAGGCCTTCCTGAAGGAGTGGCCCAGAGCTCTGAAATATACCCAAAGGTCCTACCATTTTAAAATGTCAATGTTTGTGTTCCTGGAACTCCACAAAGGGATGTGAGTCATAAAATTTATGCCAAGAAAGACTATTATCTATGTCCTGCTTGCCTTCATCATTGAGACAGGTATAAAATTTAACTTCATATTCCCTGCATTGGATCCCAACTAGCATGTGAGATACAGGATTTCTTGTGCAAAGTTATTGGATCTTCACCTGTATGAATTCCTGTCTCTTGCAGCCTTTCTGTAAGGCTCAGGCAATGTTTGTGAAGTGCTTTGAGAGCCTCCTTGGGGATCCAATGTGAGAATTTTCCCACAAACAAATAAAAGGTTGATTTCTACCTAGTTACTCTCATTGTTTTGACACGATACTGCTCTTAATACTGCTTGAATTCCAATAGGTGATTAACAAATCACAGTGCATACAGTACATAAGGATAATGTGATACTTTCTGTCTTTCAATAAACACTATTTACACAGGATCAGATTCTGCCACGAATGACACCAGAGTGAAACCAGAGCAAACAGCTCTTCAAGTCAACATGTCTTTCTAGATTAATGCAAAGAAGTGAAGGTTTTCCAAGACTACTGTCAACTCATTAAAAGCTTTTTTAACCTCCTGTGTTACGTGGATCAAAATCTTGTTAACATTCTTGGAGAATCATGGAGCTGATGAACCGTAGAGCCCCTTGAGTGAGATCTCATTGAATTGGAAAGAGAAGGTGCTTATTCCCAGAGTAAGGAAATTTAGGCAGTAGAAAGAGCTACATGTCCAACCAAGATCCTGTACCAGAGCAGGAACAGCTCTATTTATGGACACAAGTGTGGCTAACTGTTAAGGACACAGGTGAGCTATCTAGTGTAGAAATCTCTGTGATATTGGCATTGAACCCTTGATTGCAGTTTCCTTAACATCACTATTGATCTCAATCTAGTCCATGAAGCACAACTCAACTCAATGGTGACATGGCACACTGTCCTACCTATGCCTGAGTGCATGTGTTGGCTCCCAGTAGCAGGAATGCCTGTGCGGGACACTCTGGACTGGAAAGGACTTTCAAAGTCAGTGAATCCAACCCACCACTGTTGCAGAGTCTCCCATAAAACTGGTCAAGCTCCCTCTTGAACAGCAGCTGTCTATATTTGCCTCAACAATACAAAGACTTGAGTATATCTGTTTTATTATAAAGCTTATTCTAGCTTTCATTACTCAAGGTTAATTTCTTCCCAGTCATCACTGTGCCAATAAAGAATTATGTTTGAAGCACTTTCCTCTCTTTCTGGTGTGCACAATTTTACATAAGTTACCAGTAGTATTTATGGCTATGCTGAAGGCTTCCCTCTTGTAACAATACTGTTTCATTATCATGGGCACTTATACAAGGTACAGGGTTTTTTCTTTGTTGCCATTTAAAGTACCAATAGCAGTAAGCACCACCAGATTACTTATCAGCCAAACAAAAAGACTAGTGGATGGTTGGAACAATTTGTAATACTTTATGGGAAAATTAATTGTTCAAATTATCCGGAAAATCCTGCAAATTCACAGACACTTAGAAAATATTTTCAATATTTTGTCATCATGGAAGACCTATGTCTGTACACAATGTTATTTTAAATATTTCAGCTGGCTCTTGTTTAATTTACTCTGTGTAGCTGGCCTGGTTTTGTCCTATTGATAGAGGAAGTAACAAAAGTATATATGTGCTCTGATTCCCCAGTTTTCTATTGAATAAAATATATTAAAAAATAAAGGACAAGCTTTAAGGTCGGTCCTGCTGCATGGTAAGTTCTCTTAAGAAAATTAGCAAACATTACAGCATTCCAGTCCTAGCTGTGCTAGAATGCCTTCTGCCAGTTGCTGAAAAGCTGGGATCTCCCCTCAAGTATGCACAAGTCATTAGAAAATATATTAGAAAATAGAAAACTGTGGACATTAAGAGTTGCCATTTAGAATATGTCTAATACACATAATATTAATTAAGCCAAATCTATTGCTGACATAAAGCCACAGAAAGAAATACAACTATGCTGAGGCAGAAAACAATAATGGCACAGGTAGG
>VYZU01075840.1:3292-14419 GCA_013401355.1 Ceyx cyanopectus | reverse complement strand
ACTTCAGCAAGACTCATGCATCACAGTATAATTAATTCCCTTTGGGAGGATGGACCTCCTAAGCATTTCACCAACTCTTCTATGGAACAGGACCCCAGTGTTGCCTGACAATAATAGAAAACATCTGTAAATTAAGTGATCTAGAAAAAACTGCCGTGGTTTAACCCCAGCCAGCAACCAAGCACAACTCAGCTGCTCCTTTCCCTTACCAGGATGGGGGAAAAGAACCAGAAGGTTAAATGTGAGAAACAAACACATGGGTTGAACTAACAACAGTTTCATCATTAAAAATAAACAATAATAATAAAATTGTAGGTAAAAGAAAACAAATCCAAACACAATGAAACAACAAACAAACAAAAAAAATCACAAAACAAACAAACCACACCAACTAATCAACCAAAATAAAAGAGAGGAAAAAAAAACCCAGGAAAAACATGTTATGTAAATGAAGCAATTGCTTCCCACCAACCCAGCCAGCATCCCCAGCCCAAACAGCCGTTCTCCTCACCAGCCTTCTCCCTAGTTTTATGGCTGAGCATAATGTCATATGGTCTGGAATATCCCTTTGGTCAGTTGGGGTCAGCTGCCCCAGTTCTGCCCCCTCCTAACATTTTGTGCACCCCCAGCCTGCTCACTGGTGGGGTGAGAAGCACAAGAGGCCTTGGCTCTGTATAAGCCACTGCTCAACAGTAATGAAAACATCCCTGTTATCTACACTGTTTCCAGCACAAATCCAAAACACAGCCTGATGCTAGCAACTGTGAAAAAAATTAACTGTATCCCAGCCAAAACCAATGCAAAACCAATCAAAATAATTTGAGTTGTTTTTTTTTTTTCTAGAACAATTTAAATTTAAAGAGAAATTTTGAAAAATAACTGCAGATATATTCTCCATGCCCAATGAGCATGGAAATGAGTAGGAAAGCTAAGCACTTGGCAGAGGCTATGTGGAGGATAGAGAGTCTAGGACATACTGACATCCCTAATNTGCTGTTTTATTGTGGACAGAATTTTTCTTTTTTTTTTTTTTTTCTTTAACATTTCCCTTTGTATAAATTTCCCTTTAACTTGGTGATTATCTGAGAGTAGTTTTATGGGTTTGTTTCATATTGGTTTCAATTTTGAGACCCCATATGAAAAAGTTGCACACATATCTAGTATTGACGAGNAGCTATGCAGGTAGACACCTTCCTTTCCAGTCAAAAGTAAAGCCACAAAATGCTTCCTTTCCAAACCAGGCCTTCCTGAAGGAGTGGCCCAGAGCTCTGAAATATACCCAAAGGTCCTACCATTTTAAAATGTCAATGTTTGTGTTCCTGGAACTCCACAAAGGGATGTGAGTCATAAAATTTATGCCAAGAAAGACTATTATCTATGTCCTGCTTGCCTTCATCATTGAGACAGGTATAAAATTTAACTTCATATTCCCTGCATTGGATCCCAACTAGCATGTGAGATACAGGATTTCTTGTGCAAAGTTATTGGATCTTCACCTGTATGAATTCCTGTCTCTTGCAGCCTTTCTGTAAGGCTCAGGCAATGTTTGTGAAGTGCTTTGAGAGCCTCCTTGGGGATCCAATGTGAGAATTTTCCCACAAACAAATAAAAGGTTGATTTCTACCTAGTTACTCTCATTGTTTTGACACGATACTGCTCTTAATACTGCTTGAATTCCAATAGGTGATTAACAAATCACAGTGCATACAGTACATAAGGATAATGTGATACTTTCTGTCTTTCAATAAACACTATTTACACAGGATCAGATTCTGCCACGAATGACACCAGAGTGAAACCAGAGCAAACAGCTCTTCAAGTCAACATGTCTTTCTAGATTAATGCAAAGAAGTGAAGGTTTTCCAAGACTACTGTCAACTCATTAAAAGCTTTTTTAACCTCCTGTGTTACGTGGATCAAAATCTTGTTAACATTCTTGGAGAATCATGGAGCTGATGAACCGTAGAGCCCCTTGAGTGAGATCTCATTGAATTGGAAAGAGAAGGTGCTTATTCCCAGAGTAAGGAAATTTAGGCAGTAGAAAGAGCTACATGTCCAACCAAGATCCTGTACCAGAGCAGGAACAGCTCTATTTATGGACACAAGTGTGGCTAACTGTTAAGGACACAGGTGAGCTATCTAGTGTAGAAATCTCTGTGATATTGGCATTGAACCCTTGATTGCAGTTTCCTTAACATCACTATTGATCTCAATCTAGTCCATGAAGCACAACTCAACTCAAACCAAAGGAAAAGTGTCAGATTTACCCCACTTGACTGCAGATGTAGACAACTGAATCCTACTCCTGGTGCCTACACTGTTGAAATAAGAGCAAACTCCACTGTTCTACCCTCACTTCAGCAAGACTCATGCATCACAGTATAATTAATTCCCTTTGGGAGGATGGACCTCCTAAGCATTTCACCAACTCTTCTATGGAACAGGACCCCAGTGTTGCCTGACAATAATAGAAAACATCTGTAAATTAAGTGATCTAGAAAAAACTGCCGTGGTTTAACCCCAGCCAGCAACCAAGCACAACTCAGCTGCTCCTTTCCCTTACCAGGATGGGGGAAAAGAACCAGAAGGTTAAATGTGAGAAACAAACACATGGGTTGAACTAACAACAGTTTCATCATTAAAAATAAACAATAATAATAAAATTGTAGGTAAAAGAAAACAAATCCAAACACAATGAAACAACAAACAAACAAAAAAAATCACAAAACAAACAAACCACACCAACTAATCAACCAAAATAAAAGAGAGGAAAAAAAAACCCAGGAAAAACATGTTATGTAAATGAAGCAATTGCTTCCCACCAACCCAGCCAGCATCCCCAGCCCAAACAGCCGTTCTCCTCACCAGCCTTCTCCCTAGTTTTATGGCTGAGCATAATGTCATATGGTCTGGAATATCCCTTTGGTCAGTTGGGGTCAGCTGCCCCAGTTCTGCCCCCTCCTAACATTTTGTGCACCCCCAGCCTGCTCACTGGTGGGGTGAGAAGCACAAGAGGCCTTGGCTCTGTATAAGCCACTGCTCAACAGTAATGAAAACATCCCTGTTATCTACACTGTTTCCAGCACAAATCCAAAACACAGCCTGATGCTAGCAACTGTGAAAAAAATTAACTGTATCCCAGCCAAAACCAATGCAAAACCAATCAAAATAATTTGAGTTGTTTTTTTTTTTTCTAGAACAATTTAAATTTAAAGANTTTTTTTTCTTTAACATTTCCCTTTGTATAAATTTCCCTTTAACTTGGTGATTATCTGAGAGTAGTTTTATGGGTTTGTTTCATATTGGTTTCAATTTTGAGACCCCATATGAAAAAGTTGCACACATATCTAGTATTGACGAGACTAAACAGACCATCTGTAGAGTTGTTCAAGAGAGGTTTTGGTTTAAACAGGTGACAAATGGTAGAAGAAATATGCCTGAATTTACTTGAAAAAACATAGATCATTTAAGTTAGAAAGGACCTCTTGAAAACACCTAGCCCATACCCCCTCCANTCACCTGTATGAATTCCTGTCTCTTGCAGCCTTTCTGTAAGGCTCAGGCAATGTTTGTGAAGTGCTTTGAGAGCCTCCTTGGGGATCCAATGTGAGAATTTTCCCACAAACAAATAAAAGGTTGATTTCTACCTAGTTACTCTCATTGTTTTGACACGATACTGCTCTTAATACTGCTTGAATTCCAATAGGTGATTAACAAATCACAGTGCATACAGTACATAAGGATAATGTGATACTTTCTGTCTTTCAATAAACACTATTTACACAGGATCAGATTCTGCCACGAATGACACCAGAGTGAAACCAGAGCAAACAGCTCTTCAAGTCAACATGTCTTTCTAGATTAATGCAAAGAAGTGAAGGTTTTCCAAGACTACTGTCAACTCATTAAAAGCTTTTTTAACCTCCTGTGTTACGTGGATCAAAATCTTGTTAACATTCTTGGAGAATCATGGAGCTGATGAACCGTAGAGCCCCTTGAGTGAGATCTCATTGAATTGGAAAGAGAAGGTGCTTATTCCCAGAGTAAGGAAATTTAGGCAGTAGAAAGAGCTACATGTCCAACCAAGATCCTGTACCAGAGCAGGAACAGCTCTATTTATGGACACAAGTGTGGCTAACTGTTAAGGACACAGGTGAGCTATCTAGTGTAGAAATCTCTGTGATATTGGCATTGAACCCTTGATTGCAGTTTCCTTAACATCACTATTGATCTCAATCTAGTCCATGAAGCACAACTCAACTCAAACCAAAGGAAAAGTGTCAGATTTACCCCACTTGACTGCAGATGTAGACAACTGAATCCTACTCCTGGTGCCTACACTGTTGAAATAAGAGCAAACTCCACTGTTCTACCCTCACTTCAGCAAGACTCATGCATCACAGTATAATTAATTCCCTTTGGGAGGATGGACCTCCTAAGCATTTCACCAACTCTTCTATGGAACAGGACCCCAGTGTTGCCTGACAATAATAGAAAACATCTGTAAATTAAGTGATCTAGAAAAAACTGCCGTGGTTTAACCCCAGCCAGCAACCAAGCACAACTCAGCTGCTCCTTTCCCTTACCAGGATGGGGGAAAAGAACCAGAAGGTTAAATGTGAGAAACAAACACATGGGTTGAACTAACAACAGTTTCATCATTAAAAATAAACAATAATAATAAAATTGTAGGTAAAAGAAAACAAATCCAAACACAATGAAACAACAAACAAACAAAAAAAATCACAAAACAAACAAACCACACCAACTAATCAACCAAAATAAAAGAGAGGAAAAAAAAACCCAGGAAAAACATGTTATGTAAATGAAGCAATTGCTTCCCACCAACCCAGCCAGCATCCCCAGCCCAAACAGCCGTTCTCCTCACCAGCCTTCTCCCTAGTTTTATGGCTGAGCATAATGTCATATGGTCTGGAATATCCCTTTGGTCAGTTGGGGTCAGCTGCCCCAGTTCTGCCCCCTCCTAACATTTTGTGCACCCCCAGCCTGCTCACTGGTGGGGTGAGAAGCACAAGAGGCCTTGGCTCTGTATAAGCCACTGCTCAACAGTAATGAAAACATCCCTGTTATCTACACTGTTTCCAGCACAAATCCAAAACACAGCCTGATGCTAGCAACTGTGAAAAAAATTAACTGTATCCCAGCCAAAACCAATGCAAAACCAATCAAAATAATTTGAGTTGTTTTTTTTTTTTCTAGAACAATTTAAATTTAAAGAGAAATTTTGAAAAATAACTGCAGATATATTCTCCNTTTTTTTTCTTTAACATTTCCCTTTGTATAAATTTCCCTTTAACTTGGTGATTATCTGAGAGTAGTTTTATGGGTTTGTTTCATATTGGTTTCAATTTTGAGACCCCATATGAAAAAGTTGCACACATATCTAGTATTGACGAGACTAAACAGACCATCTGTAGAGTTGTTCAAGAGAGGTTTTGGTTTAAACAGGTGACAAATGGTAGAAGAAATATGCCTGAATTTACTTGAAAAAACATAGATCATTTAAGTTAGAAAGGACCTCTTGAAAACACCTAGCCCATACCCCCTCCATCTTCTCCCTCAAGCAAGATCAGCTAGAATAGGCTTCTCAGTACTGTGCCCAGGCAGCTTTTGCTGAGGATGCAGTGGCTGTATCCTTCACAGACATGACAGTGAATTGCAATTCGTGTGGAGAACTTGGATGTAGCATTAGCATGAAGGCCTGGCAGAATGTGCCATGGCTTTTTCTGCCTCATATAAGGTTTGCAGACTAGTCAATCTAATTTGACTGACATCTGTCTCCACACTAAGTAGTTGATACGATTCTCATGTTTCAATTGCATAGCAATGGCAAGGAAGTATTTGAATCCTAACTAAAGAAGAGATAATGCTCCTCCTATCCACATGCTTGATGCATTGAGCTGCCCTCTCTTTCCTCCACATTGTCTCATGTATGTGCTCCTGTGCTGTATAATTCACACTGCTGTGCAGCCTTGTCCTTCTCCTGCCCTCCATTCAGATCGGTTTTCAAATGCTGTGACTCCAGACAATAATGTTTTAAGACAAGCTTGAAGCAACTGAAATAAGGCTGTAAGCTGAAAATAATGTGCAGCAGCATAGCTGAGCAGTTAATCAATACATGAGCTGTCAGCTCTTCAGATCGAGGAATTAACAAACTTATTTTGCATCAAATTGATTGAGTTTAGGGGAGGAGAAAAATAAAAGCTGATAACAAGACAGTGTCTAAGTTGTGGGATTTTTTTTAAAGAAAAAAGAAATTCAAACATTAGCCTATGAATCTTTTGCTACTATTAGTTGTAAATATTCTTGAAGAATTATGATGGCAAATGCATAGCTGAACTCACTACAGCTTGATGATGGGGAAGAAGCAGGGATGGCCTTGATGTTAGAGCTCTACACNGGCTTAAAATACTGTTTGAATAATTTTGTAAGAATCTATGGTGTTTTTTTTTCCTAATTAATGCTTCACCATAAATGGTCTTTCTTCTTATTTGAACCAACCAATGCAAATTCTATCAAAAGAATGTGCTTATTGAGTAAGAATGTAATCTGAGCAAGGAAGCTTTTACATCTTTATTAAGAAGAGAAGGGGTTGATTCTATACACACTTTCATCAGAAGCATCCCCAAACATTCTGTAGTGTCTGCAGCTTATTTTCAGGCTTATCCAAGTAATGGATGGAGAGTAAAGTGTGACTGTCAGGCAGAGACAACCTCAAAGAATTCTCTGCAGCTCAGTTGATGGCATAGCCTGGGGGATGCTGTTTGCAAGTGTAAAAGGCAAAAGTCCCATCACAGGAGCCCAGTGTGTGATATTAAACTTTCTGTAAAAGGCCATCCTCAAATTAGGACCATTACCTCTGACATACAATCTCCACACAAGTGAAATATTTAGTGCTAAGAGTTTATGGCATTTCCCTAGGCGAAGCTGGATGCAGTTCACAGAGCTTTTTCTTGCAGAGCACAGCTTGGCAGCCTTTCTCAACCAGTTTGACCAAGATCATGAAAAAGTCTTGTGTGTAGAGTCTCCCTTGCAGGATCAGAGCATTAACACACAGACCTGCAGGAAAAAAAAAAGTAAATACAGCCTGAGCTTCACAGCTTTGGTGTGTGCCCAGTGTAAAGGATGATAAATTATTGTGCTGCCCCAAGGGCACAGTGGGATCATTTCTCTAGAAAGCATGTCTTTTTATGGAGCAGAAAGGTATAACAACCTCAGACTGAGGCTATAATAACCTGCATAATGAGATGTCCCCTGACATTATCATGGATCATAACTCTACAGCTAGACAGGGTCTCCTGGTGCAGAGTAGAGGGAGGGGGCAGAGGGACAGGGAGTGTTCCTTTCTTCAGAGTTGGTGTCTGGAGAGGCTTTGTTTGTCCTGTCAAGAAAGAACCAACAGGACAAAAGATCTGTGGCTTTGAGTAATATAAATGCACACACTGATAAAGAGAGTCCCCAGAGACACTTCTGCAGGACAAAAATTGATGTAAGAGATGATAGCAACTTGTTAGTGGAGCTGAATTGAGTGTTCCACTTCTGCCTCAGCAGCCTATTCCTGCCTGACTCCTGGACTACCCATTGTCTGATCCTTAAAACAAAATGAGCCTTCTGGATGAAAGTTATGACTATAAATATGTTAGCATTAAAATTAAGCAAGTCTTGAGAATGTATGGTGTTGCATTTAGTTCAGGCTTCTCTTGGAGAAAGCAATCCTTTTTTGTTCTTTCTAAACAAGGCAAGGATCTCACATTTCTTCTAATTACAGTGCACTTTACTGTGCAGTCCCAGTGAGGGGAAAGGGTTTTGAAGTCTACAGCACTCAGTGAGAATTGATTGCTAATTAAATTTGTCTCTGGGAAGTTAGCTGTAACTAAAATGTACTGAGTTAAAATAATCAGATCATTGTTTCACCAGTGCTCCATGTTAAATAAAACCTGCATAAATCAGGTGCTTTGAAAGAGCTGGGAAAGCCAGGCCCACACATGGTGGAAGTCCAGTTTCAGGTGGGCACTTGGATGTAGTGGTCCAGTACAGCTGCTCTCTGTACTTCTAGTGATGATCAGCTTTTGTGAAGGACTTACCACTCTGACCCCCGTCAGTGGAAAGGCCAGTTATGGTGGCTGCATAGCTCCACAGAGCCAAACATGCCCACTTGGGTAGAACTGGGCCTTTAGACTCTTTCTGAGTTCCACTGTAGGTCTGGGACTGGGTTTTCAGTGTGTTGTGGGAGCTAGGATTGAAACTGAGTAAGAAACACAAACTGTGTCATGCCTTCACTTTCACAGAACCCTGTTCAAGATCCATTAAAACATAACCCCAAAGATCCAGTAGAACAGCAGTAGCAAGTTATTTTATTTGATGACTTCTCATTTAATAGGTTTCAAAGTTGGTTGTGATTTTTTTGTTGTTGTTTTAACTGGTTTATAAAATAAGTGCTTTTTTTTTTTTCACAGTTATAGCATTTGTTTACCTCTGCCTATTAATATAGTAGCAGATGGTAGAGGCAGGTATGTGTTAAGGTGTATGTACAGATGGCCCACTCTGTCTTGTAGTGCCTCTGACAAGACAAAGACATGAGGAACTGCAGGATGCTACAGGTTACAAAGGGAAGCAATGTATATGCAGATGGCCAGCACTGACCTGTGGTGCCACTAACAAGACAGCAAAATGAGAAACGGCAGGACACTGGAGATAGCAAAAGAGATAATGGCTTGACAAAATTGCTGTCAGATGAAATTACCTGGGCAACCAGAGCATAAATAAAAAATAAAGGTATAAAATCAGCCAAAGCAGGGCAGATGGGGAAATGGCAGATAGAAGGGAGCTGTTTATTAGGGAGGGACATGAGGGTGGCAAAGGGGAAGATCTTGGAGGGGCAAAAGGGAATATAACTTGAGTCAAATCATGTGCTCACAGCTCCCTGTCAGGCAGCTCTAACCAGTACCAGCACAGCTTGGTGCAAGACTGTAAACACATTGTTGCTCCAACTGTGCCTGCATCTGACTCTTCTCTGCAGTCAGGAGGGACCTGGATGCTTTCCCCATTGCTGGGTGAGAGGAGGTGGATGGACATCCTGACTTCCAAATGTTACAAAAGTCAGAGTGCTGTCAATACTATAAAGATAATTTTGCTTTGTGGCTTCTGCTGCTGCTGTCTGTGGTGGTTGGGCTTCACTGCACAGCTCCAGGTGGCCTGAGACTCCTCATATGCTAGAGATACACTCATATGCTAGAGATACATGGATGTGCTAGAGGATAAATGCAAATGCAGAGTTATCTCAACATGTACTGCCTTTATTTGTTGCAGACTGCAGTGCTCAAGAGTCAAATGGTTCTGCAGGTAGTAATTACTGACTTTGTATTTGTAAAACATAGTTTTAGTTCAACAAGCAAATTGAGATTGACTTGTCTTGAAAGGATTTTCTTATTCTGTCCCATCTCCTGGTTTTAGTGTCAATTTACTGTTTTCTGTGACCATGCTGCTCTCTTGGCAAAATAGGCTGANTGAAGACAAAACAGTTGTGACTCAGGCAATTAATTTAATTACTTGCAAATTAATACTAATTTCTGATCAGTCATTTGTGTATGGAGAAAAAAGAGAAATAAGAAAAAACCCCACTTCAGCAAACAACATTCCTTCTCTTTCTCCTGGCTAATCTTAAACTGAAAAACCTATTCTACCCATTCTCAGCTTCCCTTGTTTTCATCTCGGGTTGCCTTCAGTCTGTCCTAACCCCCTTGGTGAGGTGAAGGGGTGCAGGAGGTTGGGGTCATGTCTGCAATGGATTCTGTCTGACTTTTGTCCACATTAGGTTCTGTGTGGCACCCTTTGCTTCTGACTGGCTTCTTTTGTCAAACCTTGCTTCCTACTGCTTCTCCTCTAGCTTCCCCTGCCTCTTACTGGTTTTCCACTGCTGTACTTTTCTTTGTGTCACTGCACTAGTGTGGCCTGTCCTGAAGGAGTGTCCCTGCCTCCTGCCTCTTTGATCTGGCAGGGACTCCTCTGAGGTGTGGCTGCCTAGCTATGATGTCACAGGTATGATGGTCATTTCAGGTCTGATATAAAAGCATCTCTAGGGAGACCATGATCCTCTTTAGCCCAAGCCATGTTTGGCAGGTTTTCTTATACTGACAAGTTCCTCGCTAGAAAGGAGAGGACCTTCCCTAGCTGGGCTTTGTTGGGCTGAAGACTATCTAACTGATAGGGATCAGTTGTTGCACTGTACCTCCTGTCCTGTCCTTCACCTTTTATGGAGGTTGGTGTTTTTCTGTCCACATGCCTATTGATTTTAGTGCAAGCAAACAGCCATGCAGTATTTAACTATGTAAATTATGTCAGTATGCACAAGGCAAAGACACGGATGTTTTTTGTAGCTTTAAAGAAGACTATCTGCTCTTACACATGAAAACATGAAGTCATTCCTCTTCCATGGACTTCTATTCCTGGGTTCTCCTGTCATTGATAGTTTTACCAGCAGTGGATAGCAACTGTGTCTCACTTTAATAGTCCTAAAAGCCAAAGGAAAACAAATAAGGCCAAAAGAATTGTCAGTAAAAAGAGAGCCACTGACAATCTGTAAAGGGAATATTTTGGGCATCCCCATGGTCCTGCAAATGCCTTCTGGTGACAATTTACTCATTGGCTGTGTTTCAGACCAGTGGCTTTCCCAGTTTCATATGGCTATTCTGAAACACAGAACTGGCCTTACACACAGGAACTAGATGTATGACAGCAAGTGGCATCCATTCAGGCATCCTGCTTTCAGATAATATTTTTTTGTTTTTTATTCTTTGTTTGCTCTAGAAAATAAGGTGCCCGTTGACACAGAGGTTAAAGGTTAACAAATATTAAATAGAAAGACAGAAGGTGGTTTCAGAGTTCCTCATTTGGGGATTTAGCTTCAGTGTTTTTGAAGGAATTTCCAGCAGAACTAAATTAGCTGTTTTACCAGCCACAGCATCAGAGCTCATCTTCACAGCTGTAATTACTGCATGCTTCTGACACTATAGATATTACCATTAACCCTGCATGTGAATCATCTTCTAATTTATTGTCTGAGCTGAAAGCAGTTCTGTCTTTCCAGTTGAAAATTTGCAGCAGTGC
>VYZU01075839.1:4179-23206 GCA_013401355.1 Ceyx cyanopectus | reverse complement strand
AAGCACTGGGATTTTCTTAGTTAGGGGAAAACAATAAATATTGGAAGTTTTGCTGCTATTCAACTTCACACTGTTCTTAACACTTTTACTTTGCAAAGGATGGCTTTTCAGTCTAAGACGAACTCTATTACTTCTGTCTCCTTTTCTCCTTTGTCAAAAAAGGAACTAAGCTGTTGCCTATGCCAGTGAGGAATTAGTTGGTGGTTTCAAAAAGTGGCAGGTATAAGTAGTTTGAGCAGCTCAATTCCGTGTTCAGAACCTGTAAGTAAGAATTATGTCCCTTGCATTAAAGGTTAAACAATATCCCATATAAGGGAAGGAAAAAGAGGAAGCCTATCATTGAATCATTATTAAAGGATGGCTTGTTGGAGCCCTGTATGTCTCCATAGAAGTGAGGCATGAGAGTCAGAGCATAATTGTGAGGGAAGTGCTGCTACAACTTGTTTTGAGTTTTTGTTTGGAAACAAAACAAAAATTTTCTGGTTGGAACTTTGGAGTACTTTCTAGGCCCTTTGAAGAAAAGGTGCTAGAGTTTGATACACTAAATCCTGCAGGTTACCAAGTTACCAGAGGGGATCTAAGCCTTAGACCTTGTCACATGGGTAGTGGCCCAAACTATTATTCTTTCTGCATCTTAACACTGGATCCTTTTCCATTTGTTGTGTGTTTTGAGGATTTTCCAGAAGTTTTAACTGCTAGGTGAGGGGTGTGAGTGTGCAGCTGGAGGCAGTGTCCTCGATTTCCAGTGCAACCAGACCTCAAGGATGGTACTTGTCACACCTGGAAGAAGTAGGGAGAATATTTTTGTCTTAGGGACCCTGACTTTGCAAAAACCCTCTGCAAGAAAAACTGCATTCCAGCATTTACAGTGCTTGTCGCAAGATGAGGACATTCAGGTGACCTAAAAATGAACGGAGCCCTTGATCAGACTAAGGTGAGAGGACTTACTGGACATTCCCTACATATGGGGAGAGGTTGTTCAGGGGTGGGTCTTCTTGGTGTGCTGAGGGAAAGAGATGGAGCGGGTGTGCAGTAACGAATGGTCTAGACATGAGCGTAATTCAGCAAGGGAATTTACCTGCCAAATTGGTCTGCCCAAACTTACAAATTGTATACACTTTAGAGAATCTTACAGTATCCCCAGAAGAAAAAGGGATTATTTATACTGATTCTATATATGTTTATGGAGTGGTACATACTTTTGGAAAATTTTGGAAGGAGAGTGGATTGGTCAGTTCCAAGGGAGGAGAACTAGTACATGTCCAGTAGATTTTGGACATTTTGGAGGCCTTTATGGGTCCTGAAGAGATTATTGTGGTACAGAGAGGAACACCAGAGAGGGGCTTCCTTTGAGTCTGAGGGAAGTCGGTTGGTGGATGCACGAGCTGGACTGCTGGCATCAGGGGAGTTAAGTGGAATGTTTGCCTTGATGTCCCTGATGGAAAGCAGCTTGCCTGTGCCTGACTTTACTCTCAGGGAGGAAAAGGAAACGATCTGTATTGGAGGGGTAAACACATCTAAAGGGAAATGGTTATTAGCAGATGGGAGGCTTTCTTGGTTGCATGGGGGTCCCACTGGGGCACTTGAGTGCTTTGTGACCAATTCCTGAGGGAAGATATCCTTAAACAAAAGAAAAAGGGTGGGCCCATATCTCCAGGATAAAAGGCCCAGTAGGGCTACCTGAAAGCTGGGTATTATGCTAGAGGCAGCTGGGACTTTCTAGAGTATGGCTTGAAGGTATGAAGGTCACTGTCATGCCAATGAACTTGAGGGTGACTGCAGCCCCCAAGGCGCCTGAAGAGATGTTTGTGTGGAAAAAAAAAGAGAAATGGAATTAAGAAGCCAGCCTGCTCCTTTCCAGACCTGAGGAGTTCATAAGAGAATGAAGGGATAGAAGCTTCATCAAGATAGAGTATAAAAGAAGAAAAAGGGTGGATTGTGATAAATAAGGTGATGAATTTTGCTGAAGCTGGCTGGGTGTAGAGACAGGAGCTTGTGAACTTCTGACCTCTCCAGGAACTTGTGAAACTCTGACCCCCTTCTCCTGTGGAAAGTGGTGCGAACCATTCTGTCAGGAGTTGGAAAAAAACGTATGGGGGGGGCAGGGGGGTGCACGGGACAGAGCGGCTGGGGCAGGGTGGGGGGCGGGTTCAGAGTGTATAAATACCTGAGAGTCATGCGGCTCAGTGTGCACGTGGGTGTTTTGGGCATGCACCCAGCGCTGTAAACTCTGTTCCATGGATTTTTGTCCTATTGTAAATTTTTAAACATGAGTGCGTTTCTCACAATTATGATTTTTATTTAAAAACAACAACAACAAAAAAAAAATCAAACAAAACAAAAACACACACAAAAAAACACAAGCAAAACCAAACCAAAACAACAAAAACAAGCCCATCCAAATCAACCCAAGACAAACCAAACCCAATCAAAAACCAACTGACCAAAAAACAAACAACGTAAGCACAAAAAAACCCACAACAACTATGCTTCTTTTTTGCATACAGGATTAAGGCTTATGAATGTCCTCAGCTCTGGTTGCATTCCTCTGACATGCTTACCACACAGCATTTCAGAAATAACTCAGATCTAGAAACAATATTCCTTTTAACTTCTACAGGCTTTAGGTGCCATTACACAAAATCCAGGTCTGCTTCACAGAACATTATCCAATTATTGGAAATGTGCACTTGCATTACTCCTTACTTTGGGAATATCTGAGCTGTATGACCCAACCTGGTACAACTACCTGCTCTAGGAATCCATGGCCATAGAAGAGGTACAGTAACCTGCCTGAAAGAACATTGAAGGACCCCCGCCAGGAGCAGGAAATATTTTGCAATCCAAGTGTTTAAATGCTCAGCAAACAGGGCAAGCTTATCACCTCTATGTGACAAAAATGCAAGGCATGGAGAATGCACTTGAGACAATTTAAAGGAAATGTCTACAAAAGATGTTTAGTTGCCTTACCTCTCTATCTTTGACTATGTGCAGAGCTGGTGTGATGCTTGGTTTCACCACCTAAACCTGCTCAATTACTCTCCTGTCTAAACCATAACTTAATGTATGATAGATGAATAGATTAGTCCTCACCTGAAGGAGAGGAATGGAAATATTATGTGCCTCTTTTCTGGGTCACATCTTAGTGATCATTATGCATTCTCAGCTGCAAGAATGCAAACCTCATATATCCCAAGAGTATACACTATTCCCCAGGGTATATGGCACAACTTCTCAGCTTGCATTATGTCTTTCAGCCATGTGGTCAATTTTATTTTAAATCCCTCTGCTCTGCATCCAGCACAATTAAGGAGTATTAGAAATTTTCTAAAGATTCACATCAAGCTCCTCAGAAGGTAAAACCCCAGAGTCACCTTCTGAGCACAGTAAATGCTACAAAGTAGAAAACAGATACTACTAACACTCAGTTTACTTGAAACTATTTGGCACTTTGGACACTGAAAGCAAATGTTCCAAAATAACTTTTATTGGAGCATTAGGAGTGCAGCATTCCTGAGACATTTGTTGATTCTCAGTGCTGAAGCCGTTGAGTCTCATACAAACTAAGGAAAAAAAACCCCAAAACAAACAAAAAGTAAACAACACACCACCAAAACCAAAATATGAAACATTTTAAAAATTTAATATATAAATGTCTTTCACCCACAACAGTTTTGGAAGTCCAGAATGTTGTGTGATTCAATACCAAGTAAATTTAATCTAGTAGATTGCTCTGCTTCCTTTCACAAGTGGCTTATTCTTTTCTGAAGAATGTTATTCTCCATTCTGTAACACATCTATCTAGCATTGCTTAAGAGCACAACCAGTGCACCTATTGAAGTTTACCTGCACCATCTGAAGGAGGAATGGAAAGGTCAGGCAGATATGGAGGAGCAAATCTTTGTGAAAGTCCTATATTAATTTAAGAAGTCTGATCTTACTCAAATAAAAACACTTCTCTAGTAGAAATTTTCTTTATGGTAAGAGTTATTCAGGCCAGCATCTCTCTAAGAACAGCTAGACTAAATTAAAAATGCTCTGCACCGTTACACAGTTCAATGCTTTTTGACCTGCTCGTATATTTTACTGCCAGCTTTGCTCCCCCGGAGTATGTTCAAGAGGAGACTGATGTCTTAGATGTCGTACTGAGTTGTGAAATGCAGCTTCATCACACTAAGTTAGAGTTCAGAGGTTTATTTTCCAAGTTTAGTCTCTATCTGTTTGACATTCTACAGAACATACTAGCAGCCAGTTAAACAGTAGTACACTTAAATCAAAACAAGAAGTGCGAGGAGCACAGTGTCTTTTCTTACACATGATACTGCTTAGAGAGAACTACATTTGAAATCAAGAGAATACCTAAGGTTGCATTTCTCCAGGACCGAAGGACCTGATGCAACTCTCTAAGTAACTGGATTTCTCGTGCTCCTCATCGCACTTTGCATTTGTATTTGGCAGCTGCATCCTTTTCCTTATTCCTAAAGCTTAAGAAAATAAATAAAAATTTAAAAGCTAGGTGCTTGACATACTGGGGTATATCTTTCTCCTCAATGCTTTGTTCTGGATTTTTAATTTTTTTTTTTTATTATTTCTTCCCAGAGTAGATTTTTCATTACCTTTCTGGAATGTTTTCTAAGAATTGTGTTTTGCTTTGTTGCCCTGTACCAAAACTTATCAAAACAAAAGATGTCATGAAACTAGCTGTACTTTAGGTTACTTTTCTGTTGAACTAATAAAGCAGGACGATTATGTCATGAAGTAATTCCATGGTCTTAAATAGATATCTATAATTTATAAAATGCAGACATCATCGAAGAAAGACCGAAGTGAGAGAAATCACAGAAAAAAAACATTAAAAAAATTCTCTATAACACATAGTTTGTTTGTTCAAATGCTGAGAAAGTTGCAGAACTGTCTGCAGTTACATTGGCTGTTATGCTCATTAAGAAGCAACCTTTGAACGTAACACAAACTGCACAGATACTGTCCCATTGTATTTCCTCCTATTTCTGAGCTTTGCATCTAATAATTATTTTGCTATAGAAAACCCTGAAAACTGTCAAAAGCTGTTTCTAGTGTAACTGACTTTTAAGAAAGCTTCATAAACAGACTTTTCTCTTTTGAGAAGAACACAGCATGAGAGGAACAATTACACCTGCTACACTTGTCATTTCAAGAAGAAATACACGATTCTTGATAGAAGACTGAAGAGATGGGGTTTTTCCCCCCATTAGGCTCTATGTTAGCAACAAGAGACTTAGAACGTGCTTGTTCTTGTAATCTTTAAGTCTGGTTAATGTTTAAGCATCAGATGTTCAAGAAAAGATTACCTATGCTTAAGATTTGTATTTGGCCATAATTAAAAGATTTATTTGTAAACATATATAAGGTAAACTTTTATTGTATTTTTAAATCTCCAAGGAAGTGTTCAAGAAACTGTTTACTTATTGCTAAACAGCTAATAGTTACACTTCAGAAACAGCAATAGTTGAGCAATGGGTCAAGCAGCCACTATACACTCAATATCATGTTTAATTTTTTGCTTCAGTGATGTATGCTAAATGCCTTGTATCTTTAAAAAAAGCTGATGTGGGTTTTGAGATATTAATACTGTTTGCTGTCTTGATACTATTTGCTTTTATTAAAGAGGGAATGTTGGCAAGCAATGTCTGTTTCTCACTTGAGTGTTTCTACCCAAGTACCCCAAAAACATAACATATGGCTGGGCAGCAGAAACTGTGGGTCTTATTGCAAATTATGGAGCAGATGCATCTTATAATAATAATTCCATTTAAGATCTTTGTCAGGTAATCTGTACATATTTCTTACTAAGCTTTTGAGATCCACAAAGAAACACATACACCGGAACTTCTGAATGGTTACTCATAACCAGTGTGAGCAGGATGCAAGCAACACATCTGAATACTCTGAACAATTAAGAACCTATTATCAGGAAAGGACATGAAAACAAAACCAAAAAAAAAGTTTGTAACACTAAGACCACTCTATTACAGATTAGATTAATTTTAATACCAAGGTATTAAATTTAGGTAAAATTTAAAATATTTAGGTAAAACATATATTTTAAGTGACATGGGATTATTTTGGAGTTTTCATTTCAATTGCATTAGGCTGAAATCATTACAGGTTGATTTATTTTAATGACAGTTTAATACTATGGTACTGGCGTGTTTTAAACATTTTATAAACATGGGGTCTGATGTAAATAATGCAATAACTGGTCCTGTAAACAACTAAAGTACATCTTAGACTAGAAAATGAAGACAAAGCAGCATGGTTTAAGCGGGTTAGATAGTTACACAACTGGAATATTAAATTCATATGTAACAGTGCTAACAGCCATTTACCCAATGCATTTATTTTGTCCCCTAAATACAGTTACATGAGATTTCAACACATTTAGTAAATGCAACCAAGCACTTCAGCAGTTAAAGCCAAGTTGTATTACTAAATGTATTTTCTGTACCAAAATAATGAGTAAATTTATTCATTTTTGAACTTTTATACAAATAAATATTGTTATAATGTGCTATTGGAGAACTGTATTTTCATACTTTCCCACTTCTTGTAGACTGCCAGTATCAAGTACTGTTTGACTTTATAAAATTCCAACCTTGCTTTAGTCAAACAAATAATCAAATATGACATTAACCTGTAGGAAATCGTGAGCGGTAGCAGCAAGAATGAAAGCTCTAGCTTTGTTCAAGAAATTATTAATATATTTTACAGATCTTAATTCTTATCAGAATATATTTCAACTATATCACTGAAGCAGTCTTACATTAAAAAACAAACAACCAACCAAACCAAACAAACACATCATTTCTCTTAGGTGCTTGGGGCTCTAAAAAGAACTGAAACTACCCAAAATAATATTACAATGACAATTATGTTCAAAACCATTTGAAATATGTTAAATTTGCAATGCATCAATGATAACTTTTAAAAACCAGAAAACTGACAAATATATTTGTTTACAAGTGCACATGATGTAATAACAAATAGTAAACAATTCATAAGAACAGAAAATGGCATTTCCTCTTGTATTTTTTCAAATCTCAATTTAAAGAATCATGCAAGAATTTCTGTGTTGCTCTCCTCTACCTTAAAAAAAATACTGCATTTTATCTTAAATGCTCTATCACTGACTATACAGCTTTTGCTTCTTAATGAGCATATCAGCCAATGTAACTGCAGACAGTTCTGCAACTTTNAAAAAAAAAAAAAAAAAAAAAAAAGATAAAAATTCCAGAACAATTGTTTTTTATTTTAACTGTTAAGTAAAGATTTTGAAGAGCAGGTTGCAGCAGTCCCTTCCTTAGCCACGGAGAGGAGGGCTTAAGCCTTCCAAAGTCGGAGTGAGAGTATCCTACAAACACAACCCCTGGCCATCCCTCCTGAAATTATCCCCTAGCCTTGCACTAGCAAGGTGTATTCGCACATATCTGTACATCACAGTGGTTCGTTCGGCTCTCAGTTGAATATCCAAGCCTAGCGGCTCAGCTCATTTTAACCATATACAGTGGATAGAAAATGGGATGAAGAAAACCTAAGTGCACATATGTTTGGTGGTGGAATTTTTTTTTTTTTTTTTTTTTTCTGTTGAGAATTAAGCAGGGGGAGATTTTATTAACCACAAAGCTTGAAACAAACCCTTTCCCCGCTAGCCGTGACTTCTAGGGTGATCTCATCACAGAGCCATCCCGGAGCTATCCAGGACAGCGGGCGAGGGGCAGAGGGGTCCCAAGGGCCCAAGCGGCCGTCGCTCGCCCCCGGAGGGGCTCCGGGCGAGGCGGTGCCCTGAGCATCACCCCACCCCACCCGCCCCCCGCTTCACCCCGCAGCAGTGCCAACCCGGCCTGGCCGCCGCAGCTGCGATGAGTCAGTGGGCACCAAAGCAACAGCTCCTCGCAGCTGCATCCCATCCGCCGAAGCATCATCTCCCTTCCCGAAGGAGGCGGGGGAGGTTCCAGCTCCGTCTTCCTGATGCCATGGCCGGCGGATACCCAACTCAACCCCACCGAGGACACCCTCCGGAGTGACCGCGGTTTACCTTAACGCTGGCGTTGTTGGTCTGGGTCTCCGCCTCGACGCCGCAACAGCGGGGCGCTCTAGCCAGGGCCGAGGCGCTGGGTTCCCTGCGCTCCTTGAAGCGGGGACCAGCGGAGGGCGGTGGCTGCTGCCGGCTCTGGTAGGCAAGGACCGAGGGGATAGAGTCGGCTGCGTCTGTCTTGATGAAGAGGCCGTGCAGGGTAGCCGTGCCCTGCGAGATGGTGGTGGTCTGGTGGGGTGAATTGGACTCGTCCGAGTCCCGGCAGTAAATCACGCCGCTCTGCGAGACGTGGATGCTGGGGGCGCAGCCCATCCCTTCCCTTCACCACCCCGCTGCACCGCCGGCGGGCCCGCCCTCTCTGCTCTCCCCTGCCGCCCGCCCGAGCTGCGCGGCCGCCGCTCCTGCGCCGCGCACCCCGCGGCGGCAGCGGCGCCACCCCTGGCCGGCAGCGCTGCCCTGGCCGCTCCCGCTCATGCGACGCCTCCCAGGCACCCCCAACCGTCACTCTGCACCGCCTCCGGGGGACCCCAGACCCGGTAAAACCCTTCCTTTCCTCGGCAGCGTCTTAAGAAGCGTCTGCGGCCACCGGGTCGTTCAGCTGGGAGGGAGAAGAAGCATCACCGGCGATGCATCCCCCTCCGACCGTTCTAAAGAATCCGCTTTCAGGCGGATTTTTTTTTTGTAGGCACAACATGACACCGCCACCCCACCACCCCCACCACCCCAGTTGTGCCAAATATGCTTTTAAAAATTATTTTTAAAGGTAGTTAAAAATACTTATTTTGACAGTCAAAACGTGCTTAATTTTCCTAGCCGTGGGTGAGTAAATCTCAATTGTATATGGGGACTGCAAGGAGGAGTTTTGAGCCAGCCTCATAGCACCCATGGGAAAAAGGCCAGGAATTTTCCACAATTTTATTTGATGTTTTTCAATGAACCCAATATTCAATTCACAGGCTGCTGCTTTAGCCTATATGTCTGAGAGGTGCCAATTCCTGTTTCCCATCCGTGGGGAGATAATAAACCATAATGTTTAATGCTGCAAAGATTTAGACACCTTCTTAGCTTTCCATGGTGAATAGTTTCACTGACCTCCACCGAACTACCTAAGAGGTGTAAAGTTAAACATGAGGCTTGTAAGTCTTTGCACTATTTTAGTTTAAATCTCTCTGTTTTCAGTGGCACATTTTAAATCCTTGAAGAATTGGTAATGTAATCCAAGCAATATGCTGCCTGTCTAATAAAGCAGTTATCTGACATCCAGTTATCAATGAGTACGTGTATACATGTACTCATTCTTCTCCTTGAAGATTCTCTTGAATCTGATGTTTGATCACTGTTTCTCTACCTAGTTTTTAGTGAATGATATAAAAATACTAGAAATATGAAGCACAGTTGGTGCAAGAGTTGTGATGCTGACTGACAAAGCGATCTGACCTTGTTAGTTTGGCTCCTAATACTCTTGAAGTGCTTTCATAGATTAGAGACAAGTTTATTCAGAAGTGATGGCTTCACAGAGAGTTTAGAGATGTCACTTGAGCCTTTAGCTTGTCTCTGCTAACCCAGTCCATGGGTCATTCTAATTGTGGCCATATGGACTTTCTTTCATCCATTAGAACTATACTGAGAACAACAACCTATTTGACAAATTATGGCTTTTCAGTTATCAGACAGCCTGTCTTAGCACTAGTAATCAAATTTCTGTAAGTCAATAGTTGTCAATTTTCATAAACCAAGTTGTGGTTCATATCCTGCTTCATGTTTGCGTGCTGCCATGCTGCTCTGCCTGTTGCCGTCTTTAGGACTACCTTGAAGACAGGCTCAGTATGAGAAAAATGAAGCAGACTACACTTCGTGACCCAAACATGGAAGCTTTCTTGCTGCTTAGGCTGTAGTTCCGGATGAGACCTTGTCAAGTTTTAGGGTCTGAGTAGCCCTTTAGACCTATAACAGATTATCTCTGTTAAATCCCTCCCTCCCCAAAGGTGAAGAGAAAGGGAATAAGAGGAAAGAGACATTGATTAGAAAAAGAAGCTAGAAGAACTTTAATTAGAATGATAATAATAATAATAATAAAAATGGAATGTATGCAAATATTTACAAAACCAGTCTCAAACCCTCTGATGGTAATTATGTCACCGACACCACTGATTCTGTGGAGCAGGCACAAAGAGAGTCCAGACTAGGCCCTGAAGCAGACAGGAGCTCTGTTCAGGAGCTGGATTCTGGTACCAGATGCAGGAACACACAGATCATGATTGAATCAGAATGGACAGAGTCCTGCTTGGATGCTTCAAGGAAGAAACTAGAAGAGGACCTCAACCAAACAAAGCAGGGCAAAGAGCAGCAAGACCCCTGTGATCCCTCAGCTTTATACCAAATACACTGTCTACAGGCTGGAGTCCCTCGTTGGACAGTTTGGGGTCATCTGTTCTGTCCACTCCTTCCTGCAGGTGCTGCCTTTCACTTTCTGCATCCCCCAGTGTGGTACACAAGATCCAGCAGAGGCCTTGGTCTGCACACCAATCCTTGGCACTAACTCTAAACATGAGGTGTTATCACTGTTAGAAGCAGACATTGCCTGGGAAAACATGCTGCTAACTGCAGACAGTGCAGTTAGAAGAACTGAAATGAAAAGTAAAATCACTGAAAGGAATTAGTTCTCACGCAAACCAGGAAAGACCTTCCAGTCTCTCAGATTCTAATGCACTTAGTTGCAGATGAATGTGTCCTAAAACTGTACTAATAATAAAAGAAAAAACATTTGTATGTATTCCTTTCAGTATTTTCAAGTAATTCTTAATTTCTGTTAATTGTTGGGAAACTAAAGGTGGGTATCTGAGTTACCTGCTGTAGACCACATCTGAGATTTGCAACAGATCCAGGAGCTCAGGAATGCCACTCAGAACCCATATATTAATGTAAATTATGTTGCCTCACAAGATCTCTAGGAGTTGTTGACTATCTAGTTTGACACTTTGTTCATATGAATCTACCCAACCAAGGTATCAACATCAACTAGAATTGTAATAAAGGATGTGAATGCAAATGATATTTTGATTTTGCAGACTGATCATGGTGAAAATGTCACCCTAAAGTACTGTGTGCTATTGCTAGCTATTCACAGACCTATTTTTCTGAATCAATATCAATAATAAGTTATTTCATCAGTCAGTCAATATCTAGGTTTCCTTAAATCCCTGTACTTGGGTTTCCGCCCTGTTCAGCAGAGTTACAGCTCTGAAGGACCTTCACTAAATTCAGGTGTCATGTAGCTCTCCCTGTGCTGTTGGTTTTGCAGCAATGATGAAGGATTACCACTGAAGGGGACAAGCCTGCCTGTACAAAGTGCTAGAGTGCTTGAGAGGAGTGAAGGCTGCAGGATGGGGAGATATGTGGACTGCTGAAAAGTAACCAAAAAGTGGGGAAAATAATGCTTTGTCTGCCAGCAGAATCATAGTATGGTTGAGATTGAAAGCATCATCTGGTCCAGCCAGCTCCTCTGCTCAAGAAGGGCTACATAGAGCCAGTTGCTCAGGATGCACATACTGGATTGTTGAGTATCTCCAAGGATGGAGACTCCACTACCTGTCTGGGCAACCTGTTCCAGTGCTTAGTCATACTTGTAGTTCCCTCCTGATGTTCAGAGGAAACCTCCCAAGTTTCAATTTGTGCCCATTGCCTCTGAACCTGTCACTGGGCACCACTGAAAAGAAGCTGGGTCCATCATTTTTGCACACTCTCTTCAGGTATTTGTGTACATTGATGAGATCCCCATTGGTTCACCTCTTACTCAGCCTGAACAGTCCCAGTTTTCTCACCCTCTCCTCATAAGTGCAGTGCTCAGAAGAAACTTGGTGAGATGGAATAAGCAAGCAATGACTAGCATGAGTGGAGGCTGGAACAGGGCAGTGTGAGTGGGTGCAGACAAGAAGGATGACTCTTGGCACTGCAATAGGAAGTGAAAAAATGGAAAATGAAATGTTTATTTTCCTAACATCAGTACTCTTCCTACATCTTGCCTGTGAGAAGAAAACCGTGGGTTTACTGGCCAGGGAGGAAGAGGGACTACTTAAAACACATTCACACTTGCACCGCCTCTTACGGCACACTCAAGTCATGCTCCTGCAGTTGTCTTGCTGCAGTCTGTCCTCACTGATGCCCACCAAAGCTAAAGGTTTTACTGAAAGCAACATATACTAATTCAACCATAGGCTTACAGGAGGAATAGTTAATATACTGAAGCATGCTCTGCTTTCGGAAATATATATTTAGTATGGTCCCAGTATTAAGCTGGTGCATCCAACCACTGGGAGACATTCATATGCAACAGTTTTTACACTACTGAAGAGCCCTGACTAACTAGTTGCAACTGTATAAATCCTAAAAAATTTTGTGCCCACAAGACACCAAATTCTTACACATGACTAATGTTCACATGATTAATTTAAGCATATAAGTGATTCTGGAAGCTGTCAGTAGAACCCTGAAGCATCTTGTCTTTTTTTTGTTGTTTTTTTTTTCCCTTATTTTTTCTTTCTTTCTTTCTTTCTTTCTTTCTTTCTTTCTTTCTTTCTTTCTTTCTTTCTTTCTTTCTTTCTTTCTTTTTTTTTTTTTTTTTTTATAAAAAAAAAAAAAGTTGATTATATTTTTTTTTTTTTTTTTTTTTTTTTTTTTTTTTTTTTTTTTTTTTTTTTTTTTTTTTTTAGTAAAAAGCAAAAGCAGTGGATATACATTCTTTATGGTGTTGACACCTGCAAATCCCTCCACAATGAGCAAAATAAACTCCTCCAAACTTTATATCGCTTCCAAAGCCAGTCGTAGGCTTCACTCTGACCTCAATATTAAGACTCTGTGATACAAGTAAATTGATAAATTTATGTTAGCATTATTGGAAGTAACATCTGTAAATCCCAGTTCATTGAAGTAAGAATATACCGCTTCAGAGGTTGCATTTTACAGAGACTGAAAAATCTCATACTTGACAACCAGCTACTGAAGACAGCTACCTCTATTCATGGTTCATTTACTGTAAAGCCAGTTTAAGAATATATAAAAAAGCCTGTACAAAAAAAAAAAGAAAAAAAAAAGAAAAAGAAATGAAAAAAATTTCTAGGCTCTTAGGAGAGTTTTCTTAGTCTTTTCATATTGGTCAAATAGATTTATAAACTACAGTAGAAACTAACATGCTGCATAACTAGATTAGAGCAAAGTAAATATGTAAAAAAAATTTAAATAATCCAGACTATGTGCTGCGGTTTTAATTTAAAATATATATGAGGGAAGTCATAATCACGGCAGCTAAAATATAACTCTTCTCAGTATACCTCTATCTGATTTTTTAAAAAAAGGAACAAAAAAACCCAACAAAACAACAAACCACACCAACAAAATACTTTTATAGTAATTTTATAATCTATAAGAAGTTACCAATTGCTAACCTCATGCTTTTACTCATCAACAATAAAAGAAATTATAGTGTTGGAAAACAGAATTATATTAAACACAAGAGGTGAAAGCTATTTCTTTTGCCTGAGGAAGAGCAGAATTTATTTTTGAGTCCACAAATTAAATTACTCTCTCAATGTAACCAACAGTAATTTCACTGAAAGCCTTTCTCTAACTCAACCAAAAAGCAAAATCAAGTCCTACTTTTTTCCTGTCCAGAACTCCTTTCATTTAGTAACTTTGAAAACTCATTTGTTGCAGCAAAACTGTGTTTTAATTTACTATAGTTTTGTTATACTGTGTTTGCATACTAGATTCTGTGAGTGTGGTGAGTAACAAACTCCCAATAGCAACCAACACCTTACAGTGCCTCAGGTAGGTGTTGCTCAGACAGAAGAGGTTTGCTGGGATTGCTTGCTATCACACCATAAAATCTGATCTGGGCCTTATTTTACAGTCAGATTTTGACTGCCTTTGACAATGCCACTTATACATTTTCCCCTGAAGTTAATAAAATATACTATGGATATTTTGCAAGCAGGGAAAATGAGTCGTGGAGAAGCCTGTTTCCAGGTTCACTCAAGGGAGCAGAGGTGAAGAAAGAGCTCGGCCTAGTCCCCTTTCTGCTTGCAGTTTGTGCTGTGAGGCACTGGTTGTGCTGAGAGAGCATAGAGGGCCAGGGGCCCTCCTTCACCCTCTACCTTCTCCATGCCTTTGTGTGGGAGCAAGGAAGACCTCCAGTCCCTTCCCTTTTTTGTCTGCAGCTGTTCCTCTCTCCCAAGGGCAAGAAGAAGATGCAGTACTGGGTTTTTGGTCCTCAACGCTGACAGGTATGAGCTGCCTCAGGGATGCACATTCCCTTCTGGGAACAGACACCTGCAGTCTTTTTCCCTAGAATGGGCCAACTTGGCATTGTCTTTTGTATCAGCATATTCTTGAGAGACACGGCAACCCTTTAACATGTTGCTTTCTAGTGGAAGAATTATGAAAAGCAGGTGGTTCTCCTACTAGTCCCTAGGAAGAACTCAGTGTTCATTTCCACACAAGAAGCTTGTTCTGTTTTTGTTTTTTTTTTGGTTGGTTTGTTTTTTTACTTTAATAACACAACTCTTCTCCCTTGATTTATTCTTCTGAAGGAATACTTGAGTATTGGGCAGTCCCTGCATGTACAGGAGGTCTTCAGCTTTGCACACTGGACACTGCTGAACACATCTCCCAGTGAGTCAAGCCATGTTGAGCAGGGCACAACAGACCCTTTGGAAGCACCAGTGGTGGGACCCACCTCCACCAGTCCATGGGGTGCCGCCTGGAGTGGGAAATCATCCAGAGAGGGTCAGCACCTGACACCTCTGTGGTCCAGGTCCAGGTGCCCTGAAGCAGAAGAGAACCCCTTGGAGTCACACTGCTGCCCCAGAACACACCCAGACTTCTATTACCTTCCTCCCTGTCCCATTCATCCTCCAAGGAGCAGGGCCAGCACTCTGGAACAGCTGCCCAAGTGACAGGAGGAAGGCCCTGCTGATGCTGGCATCACCTCCCCGGGGCCAGCCCGCTCCCTTGGGGGTACCTAACTACCCCACAGCCAGCTGGAAGTAAAATGAATTTTGCTTCCAGGACACCACTGGAAGGTGGGAGGGAGAACTGGGTTCCCCGACTTGTCCCGGCCCTTGGCCTCTCACCCTGCCTGTGCTTTGTGCCTATCATTTTCAACCCTGATAGGCAACATTTAGTAATGGGGAAAACTGCTCAAGGAAATCAAGGTGAACTGAGTCCTCCGAGCTTGTCTTGGTTCAGTATGTAACAGTGACACAGCCTTTGTCTCTTACATCCTCTAGAGACAGTGGTAAATCCATCCAAATAGCAGAATGCTCATTGCTGGTGCTTTTCAGGATCCTCAGGTAGAATTCAGTGGCACAGCTGAAGAGAGGGGAGACAAACTGCCCAGGGTTGTGAGAGAGCAGCATGGCACTGATCTGGAGCAAATCTCAACTGCCAGAGGTGGGACCAGAGACATACTTCATACAGCCTATTTTAATCTTTGAGATATTCTAGTTTGCAGTAAGTACTGTGTAGGTGGGATGTGTCATCTTGGGAATGACATCTTTGGGCTTGACTGGACTTGACTCTTGCTCTCTCCTTCATGCTTTAAGAACAGCTGGTTTTCCTTTTGGAATATTGTAGTTTCTTGGGAGTTCATTCGTATTGTCCATACTATCATTTCTCTGTAGTGGTATGCAAGGACTTATGAAGACACTCAGTAAACAGAAAAAACTCAGTGCTCTACAAGACACTCAGTAAACAGAAAAAATATTCCCTACACAAAAAAAGTAAAAAACTTGCACACAAGATAGTGGAGAGCATATGAGTGTGATAAAAGTAGAGCAACATTAAAGATGACTGGGAGCTATGGAATGAGTAATGGTCAGGTCATACCAGCCACCTAACCAAAACCCCAGACCACAATACAAAATAAACCCAAAACATTGAACCTGCACAGAAAATCAGTTCTAGAGAGGAGAAGCAGAGCAAGTCTGGATCAGCAAGTTGTGTCATATTGAGGCTAGGGACTGTGAAAAGTTGCCCTGCTTCTAGGGAAGACAACACACAGTCAGCAAACACAATCCTCCTTGAAGTCCCCAGAAACCCTAGACAGTGCACATATCTTCAACAGCAGGTCAGAACACCCCTGCTTTGAGGGCCATACATCTGTAGGAGCTTATGTCCTTGATGCTCTAAAAGATCCTGGCCCTGCATAGAGTAGGTTTGCTACCACCTCAGCTGCACATGGCTGTGTTCTTGGGTATCTGGGACTTCAGCCCTGGTATGGCCTAATAAAGGTATAACCTTTCCTCCACCACCTCTGCACAAGTGCAAAGTGTCAAGCAGCCAATGGCAAACCTCAGAATCCGCTTTGCTCAGTTTTCTCAAAGGGTTGTCAAACAGATTGTCAGAATGCCCTGGGACCCTGCTTTCCCCAGCTAGACATATTAGGGACAAATTAAAGCATTCCTCTTACTCCTGCCATTCTGGGCTTCCAGCTGCCTTTCCAACAAAGATCCAGGAGAAGAAGGAAAGATCTCACCTAGACAAAGCATTATGATTGATGCAAGGTCCTCTTCTCAACAAAAGCACTCAGAAGTGCCCACAGTTCTCTGTTTTAGGTACAGCCATATACGCTTCTTGCAGTTCCCTCACCATCATTTGCATGTATTTCTCCTTGCAACACCCACTTTGAGCTGTCGTGGCATTTGAAGACTCACTAGAGGAATGCTGAGACCAGCCAGAGTGTCAAATCTTTGTAAGGTCTGAGAAGCTGACATGGGAAATGCAGAAGACTCAGCCCCATCACTAACAACCAAACTCAGTATGTGGCAGACAAACAGCATTTTGTGTTCACTCTGAAAAGACGATGCCATCCTACTGTGCTGTCAGTGAAGCTTTCCCTGAGCAAAGGGCACAGGTCACTTTTTGCTCACCTGTGATTTGGGAACAGACAGTTGACATAACTGCAACACATTAGGAGATAAAAAGTAACTCAGATTTTGTTTCTGTTGAAACCACTCAAATTTAGGGGATTCATCTGCCTGCTTTTAGAAGTAGAAGTAAAATAAAAAGTGAATATATATATATTTTTAGTACATTTTTCACATAGATTTTAGCATGCATTAAGTACCCACCTTCAGGTTTCGCATACTACTCCCACTGAACTTAATGTAATGTAATAGGGATGGAATTAGACCCTTCATTTGAACTGTATGGCTTTTTTTTTTTTTATTACTTTATCTTTTTTTATTAATCTGTTTCACCATTCTTAGTTTGCTGTTTCTGTGTTCTGAAAATATCGTACACGCCAGCAACATGAATAACATCTTTAAATTCTATTATACAAACATTGCGTCTCCTAGTGGGTAATGTATAGAGACTTCTACTCTCCTTCAAATTTTATTCTTATGCTAATTTTTTTTTACTTTCTTCTGTTAGTATCAAGGAGGTGGCTTTCAACATTTTTGTCATCTGGAAGTCCCTCATTTCTTTCCTCTGCTCCTTACTTTGCCCTTCCTTGCACACAGCCAGTTACATTCTGAACAAGGCCTTTGCAGTTTTCTTTGCTTTGTGTAAATATTCCATTAAAATTCATAGTTTCATAGATTCATAGATATTAGGGGTTGGAAGGGACCTAGAAGATCATCTAGTCCAACCCCCCTGCCAGAGCAGGATCACCTAGACCAAGTCAACCAGGAACAGATCCAGGCGGGTCTTAAGTGTCTCCAGAGATGGAGACTCCACAACCTCCCTGGGCAGCCTGTTCCAGAGCTCTGTCACCCTCACTGAGAGAAAGTTCTTCCTTGTGTTGACCTTAAACCTCTTGTGCTCCAACTTGCACCCATTGCCTCTCGTCCTGTCATTGGATGACATTGAGAAAAGCCTGGCTCCATCCTCTCTACACTCACCCTTAACATATTGATAGACATGGATGAGGTGCCCCCTCAGTCTCCTCTTCTCCAGGCTAAAGAGCCCCAGCTCTCTCAGCCTCTCCTCATAAGGGAGATACTCCACTCCCTTCATCATCTTGGCGGCCCTGTGCTGGACTCTCTCCAGCAAATCTCTGTCTTCTCATCCACAGACCTATTTGTGAGGAGACCATTTCTCAGGCATTATTGCAATCATACAAATAGTAAGAGAGCGTTTGTATATCCCCCCAGGTGGACTTCCCAGAGTACATCATCTGTGCCTGAATGTGCCTGAATCTGTGCATGAGAGCAATAGAGTGTATTTTACTTATGCAAGTGAAACACCTACTCCACAGATTCTGGAACTTTTGAACAAGGTATCCAAGACATGTCACAAATAAGACCCAGCATTCTGCTTTTGTTGGGTGAATTCCCCTGTCCATGGAAGCAAACAACAATCTCCAGCAGCAGACCAGTAGGTCTTGACTGGAGCTTTAGCTCAAAGCATCTTTTATGAAGAGACAAGATCTAGGTACCTGTTGAGGTGTGCTTTCTCAGACACTCTTTCCTGCCCCAACTGCAAGAACCAGAGCTTGGTCCTCCTAGGCTCAGACAGACTCCAGAGCTGAGATTAAGTTTGCACTTGACAAATTTTTTTGCATTAGCAAAGCACATGATAAAACATTGGTGGTCTTGCAGACAGACCTAGTCCCTTGAATATCATCCTCACTCATTTATATGCCTCCAGAATTTCTTCCTCTGATCTCCTGTTAGGCAGGAGTAGGATGTAAAAAATCCTCTGAGACAATAATTTTTATTTTTTCATTTATAATTGGCCAGCATTGAAAATGCTGCTAGATCTCAATAGATAAATAATTATCTAAAATAACTGTGCTTAAAATGAACAATTTTTAAATACATAATCTACAGATAGGTTAGAAAATTAATCTTGAACAGGTCATGATTTGCCAGGCAAAAATTGGATCACAGGGCATGTTTTCTCCTTTTTTTTTTTTTTTTTTTTTTTTTTTGTTTATTTTTTAAATTTTTTTTT
>VYZU01075838.1:22967-45111 GCA_013401355.1 Ceyx cyanopectus | reverse complement strand
CAATTTCTCTGATACCCCTGAAAGACTATGACACAGATGTCCTTATAGAATATAATATTAAACAACAGAATCATAAATATTTGTCCATTCACAAATCCTAAAAGTAAATCAAGATTTACATTCTAAAGTGGAATTAAACTTTCAAATGATTGATAATGTTAATGAGTGAAAAACATATGCCTTACTATTCTGAATTCTTTTTACCTGCAATGGGGAAAATGATTGGTCATTCTGAGTAATTCCATAAGATGAACATAGGAAATATTTGCATATTTTCTTATTCTTCCTTTGAGGTTTTGTATTCCTCTTCCTACAGAATCCCACAGTTCAATCTAAAACAGTAAAGAGGACAGGTAGAGAAAGTGGTTAAAAGAAAAATCCCGAAGTGAGCTAGCCATAAACACAAACCCAACTAATGCCCAAAGACTACCTCATTCTGGGTGTATGTCTCACCCACATCAAGGCAGTGAATTGACTGAGTATGGAATACTCCTTAAAAGCAGAAGATAGACTTGGGTTAACTAAATTAAAGCTTTTCATATTTCCCTGTAATCACGATTTATGTGAAATTTGTATTACAGGCAGTGTTACCTAAGAGGCCTGAGCCTATCTAGTTTTAATATAATTTTCTGACCAGGAAATAGGCAGGAGAAATGGAAGGAGGAAGAGGCAAGTGGATGTGTGATCAAAATGAAAATACTTCTTAAAAACATTGCCAGTGCTTTCTTTTGATGGCTCAGTTTAAAGGAAGGAAAACCACAAGTGCGTGCCTGCTGTTGCACTGCCTTTGTTATCCCCACAGTCACTGCCGTAATAGCACTGCCTCCGTCCGTGCCCGACTCCACCACTGGCACTATTACAACGATAATTACAGCAGCACTGACTCTACTACCCTCTTGTCCAGCCTCATCTGTGACATGCATTTAAAGCGTTTTACTCTACCTCCTTTCAGGCAAAGGGGATTAAGAGGCCCAAGTTTGCTTTCTTCACAGCAGGGCCTGGGTGAGGAGTGAGGCAAGGCCCAGGCATTACCTATAAGCCTGGCTTCTTCACTGCTTCTGGACTGGGCAGGGCATGGCTGAGACAAAACAGCTACCAGTTAGTGCTGACTGCATTGGAGAAACACCTCTGCAGAACAAGGGATAAATCTCAGGTTGACCATTAAGCATGTGATGAATTGCTGAGCAAAGTACAATGACATCACCTTTCACTTAGGTTAGGCAGTGTCAGATCTCTGCTCAGGCCTGTGTGCAGAAATATGGATTTCAGTAGACAATGGCACAGTAGGAAATTATGTGTCTGGAAACATATATCTAGCTTCCTCTACCTCAGAAGTAAAGGCATGATTTTATCTGTGTGTCAGACAGAGGTGCACTTGGTTATATATCCAAAGAAATCTTGAAGTTGTGTTTAAATCTGCAACCAGAGATCCAAGCCCTCTGTCAACCTTCATCAAACACACAGGTACAAAGAACATTAGAAAATGTAAATAGAAGATATTTTGCTCTTCCACATCTCTTAGACTTCTACTTGTTTTATATGACTGAAAACATATGAAAAAAGGAGTAACCTGTCAAACAGGGTGAAATTTATCTACCTTGCCTTATTTAACATTAAGGCACCCATGAAACAGAACAGCTTCGTTAATGGTAGTCCCATAAACAGGGGTTCAGCAATTTTTGCCATTTTACTGCCCAAAGGTACCAGTCAACAAAATGTGAAAATTAATTAAATTGACAGTTCAATGTCAAAATACTTGAAAAAGTCTGCTAAGTTCTTAATGTTCTGATGTTTGCTTAGAACAAAAAAAGCAATTACCTAAAGTAATTTGCAGTGTTTTGAAGACTAAAGCTTTTTTTACTTGGTATTTGAGAGAGTAACCTGTAAATCTGTAAAGGTCATTAGACACAGTCATCATCTGCTAAGGAACAATCTTTGTATGTAATGTTATTTAAGAGAACTTCTATTTTATTTTTCATAACAGGTAGTAGTAAAGATATGCAAACAGTTCAAANTGCTTAGAACAAAAAAAGCAATTACCTAAAGTAATTTGCAGTGTTTTGAAGACTAAAGCTTTTTTTACTTGGTATTTGAGAGAGTAACCTGTAAATCTGTAAAGGTCATTAGACACAGTCATCATCTGCTAAGGAACAATCTTTGTATGTAATGTTATTTAAGAGAACTTCTATTTTATTTTTCATNGATCTACAAGCAGTAAGAAAATGCTAATCTTCACCAGATATTAACTAAATAAATAAGTTTTTATGTAAACAAGCTAAACATACATCAACTTGGAAAAAGCTTAACAACAACTATCCTCACCATACTACTTTTAACTGCTGTGGCACTGAAGTTGAGTGTAAAGCCAGGCTCTGTAGTCAACCGTGGCAAGAAAAAGGCAAAGGACTCCTCTTCAGGTTTCTTCTGGTGAATGAAGCCAGCCAATCCTAAAATGCTTCTCCTGCTTTATTGGCAAAACCAGAAAGCTTTGTTAATTCTATTTCCTTCTTTTTCTTTCAACAAATGAACAAAAAAAAGAAAACAAAAATATTTTGTCAGGACCTATAATTAAATCATAGAATTGTCAGGGTTGGAAGGGACCTTAAAGATCATCCAATTCCAACCCCTTGCCAAAATCCCAGTGGGATTACTTCCCACTGGGTCAGGTAATCAACCAATTGACTAAGCTTTCCTTAAAAATGTTCTTCACAAAATCAAGTCAGTAAAGCTGTAACCTTGGAGCAAAGAGCAAGTGTAACTGATGTGTATCCCACCAGCTTCCACATTCCCATCTGTATCACAACTCTGATTTCTTACTCTGTAAAGGGACCAATGTCACTGATGCAACCTCTCTAGGAGAATGGCTCAGTCAGTGACTGCCTCCTTCCCAACATTCCCAGTGTGCAGTCTTCATCAGGTCAGGGGCTAAAAACTATTAAAAGCTATTCAAAGATCCTGAAGAGACTGCTATGCAACCTGTTGAAGAAAGACTCATGCAAATCCACAAATAATCTTGTAAACTATGCTTTTGACTGCTCTCACATTGGGTAGCTGTGGTGGGATTATGAGGAGTTTTTAGGAGTGGATTGAGATGAGAACTAAGGCAGAAGTTCTTTGCCAGCAGAGTGGTGGCCACTGGCACAGGGTGCCCAGGGAGGTGGTGGAGGCCCCATCCCTGGAGACATCCCAGTGGGGTTGAGGAGGCTCTGAGCACCCTGCTCTAGGTGCAGATGTTGGATTAGATGAGCTTTGGAGCTCCCTTTCAACCCAGACATTGCTAGGATTCTATGATTACAGCCAGAACATGATTTACATTCTAAAGTTTGGGCACTTGAAACATTTCCTTATGGCTGCCAGTGCCTTGAAATAGAAGCTGGAGTGTCTGGGGTGCTCTGAAACTCCAGGTGCTTCAAGACAACTAATGTAAGTGCAAGAAGGTAATTTTTTAAATTTTTTTTTCTAATTAAGAATACTTCAGAACAAAAATCATTTCTCACAACACTGTACTGGCTTGAATGAAGAACCTCAACAGATTCTATACAGACCTGCAGGCTTCCCCATGTCTTATTTTTTGCCATCTTTCATAAAGTTCACTTGCAAGCTCAGAATCCACATCCCAGGCAGAATGGTCCAGAGAGAGGCTTTTCTGCCAAAGCAGATTTGCTGAAACAATAACAGATTTTTTCACATTTTCCAGAGATAACATTTGGTCCTTCCATCAATCTATTTCTGAACAAAAGTAAACAGTATCTGCAAAGAGTCCTGACACAAAAATGAAAAACCCAACCCACTTTTTCTTTTCAAAGCAAACACATGTGAAAGTGTGTGTGTGTGCATATATATATATATAAAAATAATATTCCATATCTGATTTGCTTGAAGAAAAACATGCAAAACCACAGCAATTCTACAGGCAAACAAGAGTATGGGTATTGCACAGGTTTTGTGTGCTCTGGTGAGCCCTTTTTAATGTTACTATTTCTAATGGATGCCAGTGAAAAGTCATTATGTTATCAGAAGCCTTTACACACAACTCTCCACTGATGCCAATGAACTATCAGGTATAAATACTATTCTCTAGAGAGGAGCACAAAATTAGTACAGCACAGAGCAAAACAAATCCACAGTTTTGGCCAAATGGGTGTTTTCATTTTAGCTGTTCTTTTTGAAGTGCTAATAGAAGGCCAGGTACTTAAAACAGCTCCCAGCATTACATTATCTAGAGCTAGATTCCTCAGTTCCAGAAATAAATGAGACCCCTTCTTTCTCTTTCACATGATACAGTGTTAAGGATGCTGTCTATTTAGCACTTTAGCAAATATTATGATTATTTTTTTTGTTGGGAGAAATGGCTAAGTTTTCTGCTCTTTCACTCATTCTTTGCTCCAATTTCTTAGTTACAAGCTCTTTTATTAGCTTGTTCCAATGGAGACTACATACTTGTTTAGACTGAGGAATACGAGTCATGGTGTATTCAGCCTTACTATGAGCCCATAGAATAACAGTTGAAAAACATGAACATAAACTACAGTGGGAAATTCCATCTTCTTCCAAACTATGCTGTGAATTTCACTTCTTTTTCATTTGCTTTTTGGTTTGTTTTTCTCCCAGATGTTACAAGTGCCTATTAAGAATTTGACATACCTTGTTGTTTTTAGCACTACACCGTTGCTCTTAGCACTACCCAGAATTTTCAGAAGATCATCTCATTACTCACTGATTTCTGGGACATGAACACTCTCCTTATCAATGTCAAATAATAAAGGTTGCCATAGTTCTGTCTCAGCTGACATGAAAATGACTAATGATTTCATTAATAAGATAGATTAAAGGTAGTGATAATCAGTGACATCTTATTCTGTAGTGGCATCTTTATTGATGCATCTCTGGCACCTGAAACACTAGACAATTTTCTTTTATTAAATGGATTTAAAAGAGATTGGCAATATCCTGTTTCCTTGGGTATGTTCCAGGGAGCTCCTTCTAACACTTTAAATAGCATGTCAAACCCAATACTGTTTTCCCAATCAAATGTTATTAACAATATTTCAGTGGCAGAGTACAGCAAGATGTCTAAAAGGCTGTACTGTCTACTTTAGGCTCAATTTAATTTCCTATTTATAATAATAAAACAAAACATAGCCAGAAGCTTTTCTTTATCTTGAAGCTGGTTACATCATTTGTAGCTTCTATGTGTGACATTGCTCATTTTCACTTCTGAGTGAACTGCAACAGTGTTAGGTGTAGGGTTTGGCATGTGACTAAGAGCCACACATACACTCAGACAGGGTGTGAAAACGAAATTCATCTGGGGAAATTAGTTTAAATGGTGCCTAGACATTTGGGATCTCTAAGGTTCAGGGTAGCAAGCTCACAGTCTAAGATCCCAACTTTCAATAATATACACACAGAGATCACAATATTCTTGTGATCTTGCAGCATCAGATCTGACCTTCTGCCTCAGCCATCATGGATACGAGTCAGTGAGTGGCCTGGGTCGAGCTAGGAGTTCTTCCTTACACCAACATCAAACAGACTTCCATTGTCTTCTATTCATAAAAAAAATACAAATTGGAGATTTAGTGTATTGGGAGAAAAAGGTTAATTTAGTAATGGCACGGATAGTTCCCTATGTTAACTGAGTGTCAGGCTGAAAAAAAGAGTAAGTCCTCTTGCTGTCCACAAGAGCCCTTACAAATGTAAATGAATTAATTTATAGAAATCATACACTGAGAAATACAATAATACAATACAATCCCTAGAAGTTTTACTAATTCAGGGTCACCTAATCAGTTATGTATGTGGACACACATTACAGTGATGTCTGCTGAAGCCATCATGTATTAAATTGTCGTGTGTTCCTTCTAAGAACATTTTTTGGCAAAAGTTTCTTTTCTACTGAAATAGTACTTCCTATTTAATATTCACTATATCAAAATTATCCAATATATCTAGTAAAAAAATGACTAAAATTACAGCAAATTTTGGTAGCTTCTAGGACAGCTATGAGCATTTAAAAATAAATAAATCTTTTTACACTTACCTTTTAACATCTAGCAAATAACTCAAGACATTTCTAGTTTTCATGTGTCTTTGCTTTACTGTAACAGAGCTTTACTGTAACAGAGCTATCCAGTAAAGGAGGAAAAGGTATCAGNCTGTCAAACAGGGTGAAATTTATCTACCTTGCCTTATTTAACATTAAGGCACCCATGAAACAGAACAGCTTCGTTAATGGTAGTCCCATAAACAGGGGTTCAGCAATTTTTGCCATTTTACTGCCCAAAGGTACCAGTCAACAAAATGTGAAAATTAATTAAATTGACAGTTCAATGTCAAAATACTTGAAAAAGTCTGCTAAGTTCTTAATGTTCTGATGTTTGCTTAGAACAAAAAAAGCAATTACCTAAAGTAATTTGCAGTGTTTTGAAGACTAAAGCTTTTTTTACTTGGTATTTGAGAGAGTAACCTGTAAATCTGTAAAGGTCATTAGACACAGTCATCATCTGCTAAGGAACAATCTTTGTATGTAATGTTATTTAAGAGAACTTCTATTTTATTTTTCATAACAGGTAGTAGTAAAGATATGCAAACAGTTCAAACACATGGCTAAGTTTTCTGCTCTTTCACTCATTCTTTGCTCCAATTTCTTAGTTACAAGCTCTTTTATTAGCTTGTTCCAATGGAGACTACATACTTGTTTAGACTGAGGAATACGAGTCATGGTGTATTCAGCCTTACTATGAGCCCATAGAATAACAGTTGAAAAACATGAACATAAACTACAGTGGGAAATTCCATCTTCTTCCAAACTATGCTGTGAATTTCACTTCTTTTTCATTTGCTTTTTGGTTTGTTTTTCTCCCAGATGTTACAAGTGCCTATTAAGAATTTGACATACCTTGTTGTTTTTAGCACTACACCGTTGCTCTTAGCACTACCCAGAATTTTCAGAAGATCATCTCATTACTCACTGATTTCTGGGACATGAACACTCTCCTTATCAATGTCAAATAATAAAGGTTGCCATAGTTCTGTCTCAGCTGACATGAAAATGACTAATGATTTCATTAATAAGATAGATTAAAGGTAGTGATAATCAGTGACATCTTATTCTGTAGTGGCATCTTTATTGATGCATCTCTGGCACCTGAAACACTAGACAATTTTCTTTTATTAAATGGATTTAAAAGAGATTGGCAATATCCTGTTTCCTTGGGTATGTTCCAGGGAGCTCCTTCTAACACTTTAAATAGCATGTCAAACCCAATACTGTTTTCCCAATCAAATGTTATTAACAATATTTCAGTGGCAGAGTACAGCAAGATGTCTAAAAGGCTGTACTGTCTACTTTAGGCTCAATTTAATTTCCTATTTATAATAATAAAACAAAACATAGCCAGAAGCTTTTCTTTATCTTGAAGCTGGTTACATCATTTGTAGCTTCTATGTGTGACATTGCTCATTTTCACTTCTGAGTGAACTGCAACAGTGTTAGGTGTAGGGTTTGGCATGTGACTAAGAGCCACACATACACTCAGACAGGGTGTGAAAACGAAATTCATCTGGGGAAATTAGTTTAAATGGTGCCTAGACATTTGGGATCTCTAAGGTTCAGGGTAGCAAGCTCACAGTCTAAGATCCCAACTTTCAATAATATACACACAGAGATCACAATATTCTTGTGATCTTGCAGCATCAGATCTGACCTTCTGCCTCAGCCATCATGGATACGAGTCAGTGAGTGGCCTGGGTCGAGCTAGGAGTTCTTCCTTACACCAACATCAAACAGACTTCCATTGTCTTCTATTCATAAAAAAAATACAAATTGGAGATTTAGTGTATTGGGAGAAAAAGGTTAATTTAGTAATGGCACGGATAGTTCCCTATGTTAACTGAGTGTCAGGCTGAAAAAAAGAGTAAGTCCTCTTGCTGTCCACAAGAGCCCTTACAAATGTAAATGAATTAATTTATAGAAATCATACACTGAGAAATACAATAATACAATACAATCCCTAGAAGTTTTACTAATTCAGGGTCACCTAATCAGTTATGTATGTGGACACACATTACAGTGATGTCTGCTGAAGCCATCATGTATTAAATTGTCGTGTGTTCCTTCTAAGAACATTTTTTGGCAAAAGTTTCTTTTCTACTGAAATAGTACTTCCTATTTAATATTCACTATATCAAAATTATCCAATATATCTAGTAAAAAAATGACTAAAATTACAGCAAATTTTGGTAGCTTCTAGGACAGCTATGAGCATTTAAAAATAAATAAATCTTTTTACACTTACCTTTTAACATCTAGCAAATAACTCAAGACATTTCTAGTTTTCATGTGTCTTTGCTTTACTGTAACAGAGCTTTACTGTAACAGAGCTATCCAGTAAAGGAGGAAAAGGTATCAGAGAGGCTATGTATAACCTACAGCAGCCAAGAACATTTTCCAGTTTCTGATCATCTTAGGAGTCCCAGCTCTGCACCAGGACCATGTAACACAGTAAACACAATTTTTGCCATCACCTGGAGAAAGCACCAACTTTACACTGACCTGTGCAGTGGTCAGTGACTTCTGCCTGACCTCTTTCAGCTTGAGTGTTGGGAACTGCATGTGCCAAAGAGCCCCAGGGAACCAGTGTGCAACAAACAACAGCCCCCTGGAGCAGCAGAACTAAGCAAGGCCAGGGGGCATATTTCAAACTTCAGCTGGGAAGCAGTGAGAAAGAAGTAGACTGCCTTAAGGATATCTATAAAAATAACTCCAGGCAGACCATATAGCCAGGAGGAAGAACCTCCACTCTCCATGACCTTAGTACTCTCCAGAGAAAGCCCTGGGATGCCTATCACTCCTGTTTTGCTGAAGGAAAACCTACATACAATTCAGATGTGGTTGGTCTGTCTCCAAAGAGGTCAGAAGAGATGAGGGTGAGACATTCAGAGCATCAGGATTGCACACAAAGGGATAAGTCTAGCAACAGTCAGACAAACTGAAAGAAGAAATGAACTCCACAGAAAGCTTTACCTGCTCTAGACAACTTTCTTGGAATGCAGCTCTCTGCTTATTAAATGGAAAGGGGAAGGCAGGTAAATCTGACTTTGCTACTATGCAATAGTGTGAATACCTTGTCCAAGGTCACATAGAAAGGATGAAAAGAACCCACCTCTTTCAGGTCCTATCTAATCTTACATCATTTAATGAATTTACCATTTGTAACACCACTATTCTCTCATACTGTAACTGCTGCTCAGAGCTACTAGCTGTCATCTTGTGGAAAATTCTCACCAGCTGAAGTCGGGCGAGAGAGCTGAGCAAAGACTCCAAAGTTTGATTATCAGCATTATTTATAAAAATGGGGCATACAGTGAGAATATATCTGTATACCACAAACTATCTGTCTTTTGTTTCTCTGGCTACTATGGCCAGTTACAGGACACCACAGCAACCACAGTTTCAATATAGGGGGAGAAGCTGAGGATTTTCTACAATATCTCAGAGCCAATATGATTATAAGTATGAAATAAAGATTAAAATAATAATAATCAAAAACAAAAACAATGGTAAAGATTAGATAATATTGAAATAAAAAATGTATGAAAATTCCTTTCAGCTGGATACACAAGATGATTCTGGATGCATCCAGGGCTTTGTAGTCACACACACTCTTTTTCTAGTGAAGTAAAAATTGGTTGAAGCTACATAAGTCCTTTCCACAGCTACCCAAATAACAAGTTTCACATATTGTCTCTACCACATGTGTAACCCCACTCAGCATCAAGAATTAAAATAGAGACCGAAGAGAATTAAATGAGAACATTGTGTCAAAAGGGGACTGCAGTAAAAGTAAGTAATTTCCTTTGGAATTCACACCTACTTGAATGTGTAATTTTACACAGATGGAAAATTGCTTGAGTTTAATAAAGAACAGCTCCATAACAGTGATCTCATGAGGAATAAAAGAAAGTCAGTATGGTTTACATGTACAGAAATTAAATCACTAAAATACTGAGCAATAAAAATTTGCATAAGAAGTGGGGTAGTATAGCTATTTTACCATTTCTCAGGCTTCCATATTCTAGCTCAAGTCTTCTAATATTCCTCATTTACACAACCTCACATGAACAGAACATGAACTTGTGGCATAAAGCATTAACAACACCAATAAGAATGGCTGTACAGGAGAGTAGAGAATTCACATTTAAGTTCTCTTATCTTTGGCCCTGGTATATGAAATGACATCCCTATATTCTTAAGTTCATGTCTATTCTAATAAGCATTTACCAATGCATTTAGCTTTAAGCATATGTTTGAGTAATACTGAATTTGCAAATTTAATTTTCAAAGTCCTAGATAGACATGATTTCCTGACATTAGTCCCAAGTCTTTAAAATAACAAATAGCTTAAAGAGATCAGTCCATGCCCAAGTCACACACTTCATGCTCAAGTGCATAGTTATTATAGAAATACAAGATCATATTCCTAAGGTAACAATTCCTTTTGTCTTGCTATGTTATCACCAGTACTTAAAACTGATATACATTATCTAATGTTTTGTAAAGCCAGCCTTCCATGGACTATCCCTTCTCACATGGTTCTCTTCCCCAGAAGCATCACCCCACCAGTAGGTAGAATTTATCCAATATTAAAGACACTCATGATACTATGACAGATGTTTGATATCAGCATTTAGGAAGCAGGGCTAATTAGTCTAATATTCAGCCTCTATTGTGCCTCATCGTGTATCCAGATTTTTTAAATCTATACTAAAGATTCAACAAAAGATACAACACAGATTATATCAGACTTAGTTCTGGTTAGCAGACAAGAAATTATACTATTATAGTAATTTAACAAAAAAAAATGAAGCTGATCAAGTTGTCTCTTGATACTGCAAGGTTAATGATAAAATACTACCATCCCTATGTATTCTTTTCAGTAATAAATATTGGCAAAATACACCCAAAAAGTAGATTTATAATGTTATTGAATTTTATATAAAGTAATTAAATGGATTAAGAAATCAGATAAGAAAACAGTTTTAAACTAACCAGGTGGCAATCTATAAGATGTGCTTCAACACAGCATCATAGAGCCCTCATCCAAAACAAGAATGTGTTTCAGGTCCTATTTCTTGCCTTTGAATCCCATTCCAGTTCAGCAAGCAGAGAACAATTTCAAAATGAATTAGCAGTGACTGTGCTCATTCTTTAGTTAAAATAGAAAATTACTAAGAGGACAGAGATTTAAAAGATTTATGCAGGTTGAGAGTCACCACTGGATTTCTGGAAAAAAAATTATAAAATTTTAATTTAGTTTGATTAATGTGCACTTCATGGCCTTCTGGCTGTTACAAACCTATCTTCTAAAAAGGTAAAATATCAATATCCATTTTAGCCCTAGACAATGCTCACAGTTCAAGGGAAATAACATCTGGTGTTATTTTCAACAATCCTGTTTTGAGGCAAAGAAGGAAAAGGGTGCCTCTTACCCTCAGGGCTGAGGAACAGTCTTGCAGCAATATTGCAAAAATAAGTATGGGTAGCATTAAAAAGCCAAGCTTCCCTACAGCACATGTCCCTGGGGACTGAAATCATCTCTCAGGAGACAATCAAGAGAGCAGGAGAACTGCACAACACACAACATACTGTAGCAACCTCCAGAACATTCAAAAACATGAGAGAAAATTAAGTCCTTACGACATAATGACTGGACATCCAACCTGAGGCACCCACAGCATCCTGGAACAGCAGCCAGCTGATCCTGCAGTACTGAGAGGGGAAGAACCAACATGGGCACAGGTGGCCACCTGGCCTGGGAAACCTTGATCCCTCTCAAACCAGTGAGCAGGAAAATGAGCAAGTCTATAGAGATTATTCATGTAAGTAAGCTTTTTCTCTGTCATTAAGGCTATTGTATCACACAAAAATATCTATGAATCTATGAAAAAAAAAAAAAAGGCAAAAAAACCTCACATGAGTCTGATACAGCATTGTAGCTTTTAGCTCAGCTCAGCTGAGTGAAGGCAATCCTAAACTGCCCTTTCTGTTGCTTGGGCAGCTGATCAGTTGATCATTGTAGCTCCTGATGAAAAACACTAAGGCAGCCCCTGTCACAGGCACAAATTTCTGTGACCTGCCTCCTGCAGTTCCCATGTCTCACCAGTCTGGGTGACTCACAAGAGTACAGTCACACACAGGATCCTTTCTTCTCTCCAGCTCTTTGAGACTGAACAGTCAAAACATCATTTCAGGAAAGTAAGACAGTAGTCATCTCTTCTCTCAAGCAAAGGGAAATTAGGGATGAGGCTCACATCCCTGAGAGCACCACACCACTAGTCTGCCTTGGTGCCAGTTACAAAGGAAAGAGCACAAAGCTAATTCTCATTAGAGTGCTCTGGTTTGCACACACAAGCTTCTCTTCTCTACCCCAACAGCCAAAGCTCTTGCAAGAGCAAGCTGCATGTTTCCATGGTGTAGCTCTCAGTGGCATCTGACTCTGCCTTAAGGTTCCCTGAGCCTGCCTGGAGAAGCCTGAAGCTGCCTGCTGTGCTGATGCAACAGCTCACCTGCCTCATGGGGCTGCCTGCCACTTGGAGACAGCACCTGAGACACACCAGCAGTGAAATCCAAACTCATTTCAAAGCCACCCCTTTACTGTCAGCCTTCACTCTCTGCAGGGATTTGCAGACAACCTGACCAAGGCCTGATTTTTGCTCAGGAACAGCACAGGCCTCTTGCCTTGCACCACTCCCAACCTTGGCCAGTCTCCCAGTCATAGGAAATCACATTACTCCCATGTGGGAGGGGGACAGGGTGGGACAGCAGCTGCCCTGGGGTACAGAGATGGTGGGTGAGGTTCCTTAGGAGGTAAAATGGGGGAAAAGCCTCTTGGTGCTCTCAGGGCCCAGGCTGTATTTTCAAATCCCTAAAACTCACTAACGCTTGGGTATAACTCCTCTTTTTCAACATCTTGCATAGCAACAACATCAGCAGTAAGTGGTACCTGACCTTGCTGGCAGTGCAAACCAGGGAGGGAGCAGCTGAAACATCTCCATATTTTCACCTCTTAAATAGTCTGTTGTGATAGAGATAAAAGCTCCCTGGAGGAAGAGAAAAATACTTCATTGCAAAACTATATTTTCAAGGTCATTAATGATGTTTCAGAATACTATTATATGAAAATAAAGTATAAGAGAAAGATGTAGCACAATTCACTCTGTGTCAACAAGGCCAAAAGTGCTCTTGAAATCTATCTGTACCACATGCTAAGTACTTTGGTGTTTGAAACTTTCAGGGTGAAAGAGTGCCCTGGAAGATGCACCTGAAAAATTCCCTGAAGCAAGGAGTAAGCAAAATACTCTCTGCCTTGTTCCTTGTTATGTGGCTTGACCATCTGCAGACACCTTGTCTCCTAAGAGGTTACCTGGGCCCAAATTTCTTTTGGATCCACAGTGTGGGTTTAAAAATTGCAGTGGGTCACTTCCAGTGTGCTATAGATAGAGTGCTCTGTCTGCAACTAGCCAGCACAAATGGCACAATACAAGCATTATTATTGTCAATTATGTGTGTATGTGTCAGGATGCAAAAAGCATTGGTTTCGTTATTTTATTTTAGTTTTGAAGTGTCCTAGCTATAATGCTTAGCAGAAGAGGATTTATTTTTCTGAGTGATCTGTTGATGTTGAAAATATAAGAATGATGGGAGATTTCACAAGCATTCAGAAATATTACAGAACTCTTCCCATCTCCTGAGCCTGAATTATGTAATTTTCTTTTCAAGATACTCCAATCAGACTTCTGAGTTCAGTTCATATGAAACAAGAACAGCAAACCAAATACCATAGCTCTCTGCTGTGCTGTAAGGGCTTTTAAGGTTCCTTTAGAGATTGCAAGGGGCACAATGAAGACAAGAAAGAAAATGGTCTGTGTTTTAAAATAAATCAAGAATGGTCACAGAGCAATAAATGGCACAAAAAAGCAATATGTCAAAAGGGGGACCAAAAAGAAATGCCAAGAGAGGAACATTTATACTAAATGTCCCCTTAGCATAGAGAGAAAAAGCAATGGCTGAACTTGACAAGGCTAAAAATAAATTTGATAGCCTTAAACAAGAAATGTAAGATGACCTTGGCAACACTGATTTGAGTAAGCAGTTGTAGACAGATGGCCAAAAGAACAAAATCTGGATACTTTTCTGGGACTTAGAGACAGTGTTGCTGATTATGAATGAGGTCTGAAAAGTCAAAACTAGATGTTGCAATGTAAAAATGCCAAAAATTTTCTTCACAAAGCAATCTAAAATGTCTTGTCCTGGTCTAAAAACAAATATATCTGTCACCAAATAGGAGATAGCAAACCTGAATAGCTGACATTCAGAGACTAACAAGAGTTATAATTAGAGCCATTGCAATTAAAATCCTTGATCACCCTTGGTACAATAGTAAAGAGGATATTTTTGAATGACAGAGGAGATTCTATCATACCTTACATCTCTTCCTGCAATTGAATTAATAAAGAAAAAATCACACAGTGGCATTGAAAACCATTATATATTAATTTTTAATAGAAAATATGGGTTCTGATTAAAGCAGACTGATTGCTAGCAATTTACAGTGGAGTGGAGCAGTGTGACTCCTGGAGCTCTTTTCTAAGCTGTCCTCAGCTGTAAGGTGCATGAACTCTTTTTTCTAACCTCCCATAAAATCTCCATATGCCCAACCTTGCAATGACTTCACTGGGCAGTTCTCTGAAGCAGCAGTATATGCCATGTTTTGTCTTAAAACTTCAGGTATACTCAAGTGTTTATTTTTTCCACACCAATAACAAACTCATCACCAAGTCTGTTTGGGTTTTAGAGACCTTCAGTGACAGAGACTTTCATGTACCTCAGTTTGTCAGCAGATAGATCAGCTTCAAGACAGAAGGGGGTACAAATGCTACTATCACATTGCCCAGAATGTGCAGACATCAAATAAATTGGAAATCATGACTTGGTTTCCTTCTATCTACCAAAACATGCGAAGGGCTTTTTGTGCTACAGAAATATTTGACTTACAGATTTCATATAACAATTAGAAATGTGGGAAAAAAAAAAAAAAAGACTATCATTTTGAGCTTTTGGTTTGCTGAATTTTCCTCTATAGCAGTGAGCCTTCACATTTAATCATTCATTATACTCTGCTCATTCAGAGTCTGTGGATGATGTGCCATTATAGCTAAATTTTTTTCTCAAGAGTGACTTACATTACTAAAAATGTATAAAAGGGGGAAAAAAATTCAATTAATATTTTACCTTGTTCATTTGGAAAAAAGGACTCTAGTAGTTGTATACTGTGTAAGTGCTTTAAACTTAATGAAAGCTCAACTGAATACCAGGAATAATTCTTCTCTTTCTTTGATAAACACATAAGAATTTGGTTTAAGTCCCTAAAAAAAAAAATAAAAAATGCTGGGAGGTACACAAGTACCTGCACCAGCAAACAGGTACCATCCAGGGCTAGATTTTCCACATAAATATGCACTGCTTCACACACACAGCTTTTACTCATATGCATGTTACTCTCTATACTTTTGCATTGAGGAGAATGAGCTATTTTTAGTGGATTTTTCCAACTAGAAATGAGGGCTTCATCTTAAGAATTTGATTGACTCCATTGGCACCATCCTGTTAGTTGGGTTTTATTTCTTTGTAAACTTCTGAATGGATCAGTGTGATATTTACTCAAAAACATCTAAATGGCCCTTAAATGATTCATTCTGCAAGTGGCTCCTTCAGCTTCTAGGATAACTGAGTCCTACTTGCAGAATAGAAATAGAAGGGAATAATCAGCTGCATTTCCTGCCATTATGATGTTGACTTTTGTTGCACTTGCACACATATGCCTCAGTCAGTGATTACAGCCCTGTTTTACTGAGCATTTACCCAATGTAACACACTAAAATGTAATTCCTTTCATTTTTCTGACAGAAATTAGCTTTGGCTTTTGTTTGTTTTCATTACATAGCTCAATAAAAGGAAAACAAACAGTGTAGTGCTACCAACAACTGAAGTGTCTCATCCACTCAGGAAATACAGTGGATATACTCTGTTGTCTTTCATTACCTTGCATCACATAACCTCAGTTATTCACCAGGATTAAAGGTTATTAATTTTTTTCTGCATTATCTGTATCTTGCTGCCTGGAAACATTCCTCTGAACATAGCTTAACATTTCCTCCCTGGTAAGATCCATGCAATTATATAAATATATGATGTCTAAATTCTTAGTCATGTTCATTTCTAGTTCCCCAGAAAATAAGATAAACATCTGTGACATTAATATCTGTTAGATTACATCCATTCAAGCTCTGAAAACTGTAGCAAGATTTCTCTTTAGAACAAAGAAAACAAGTTTAAAGAAAGAGTATTTTCTCTTAGAATCTTTTAAGAAAGTATCTTTCCCAAATAACAAATTTAGAAAACCCACCCCACTCATATTTCTCTCTTCAATCTTTTCATACTTGTTTCTTCTGCTTCCCAGTGCTTTCTCTTCTCCTTTGTCTTCCACTCCTCCATGATAACTGTCACTGATCAGATTCTGCCCCGATTTAAACCTTGGGTGGCCCTCACACTTTTTAATCAGGATACAGAGCATGACAATTCCCCAAAACCTTCAAGGTACAAACTGAACTGCAGAATGACTTGCACTACATAAAATCCAGCTGGAGAGGAAGGGGGTGCAAAAATCACACCTCTTTTTCTTCTGGCAGCAAAGGTGACTTTCTTAGATTCTACACTGAAGATCATCATCAAACATCTCCTTATGTCCTTTAGTCTAGATGAAGTAAAAGTTTACATACCTGCTTAAACTTTAGCTCACAGTTACTCAACAGAATGCTTTACTTAAAGTGATACCTCACTGTCCCACTTTTGCATAAATATTCCTAATTACTTGAGGTTAATTACAAGTGCCTCTATTGGTACTGGCTGAGATTCTATGTACTTACCTATTTGGGAAATGCCAATTCTTATCACAGTTTAATGGAAAATTACAAAATGAAACAACTTGCCATTTTATATTACAGCCTATGAATTATTAAACTTTAATTACAGTTGCTTTGGGTTTTTTAATCATTCAAGTCAACACTTACAGTCTTAAGTGTTACATGCATTTTGAATATTTAATCTATTGATGGTTCAAATTAGCACTAAGCCAAAGTCCCCAGCACTTTATGAATTTCAGAGTGTTCATACCAGAAATGACCTAGAGGGCTAAATGTGTCATTGTTAAATCTTTCGTGCATTCTGCCTATAACTGAGAGATGAGATGCTTCTTCATAGGGGAGAATTTAGGCAATTCTCATGGAGGGAAANCCAGGAGCACCAGAAGAGAAAAATTATTTCCCTAAACAGTATCTGTCTAATCTCCATTCACTAGAATAGGACACTTGCACNTTTTCCATTCTTTTTCTCTCTGATGCAGAGACACAAAAAGTCCTGGCTAGAAAATTATATATTCTGCTAGCTTTTGTTAGTGTTGGATAATATACTGAACAGACTTTGAACTTCACAGAAAAAATGTCACCTTTGCATTCCTCCCTAATATCCAGCAAAGAGCACTCTGGCCACCTAGGGACAAAGAAGCTTCTTTTTCCTGGAAAATCAACTAAAGCTGGTTTTAGACCATGTAAGACTTAAATATAGTCAGATAAAACAAGAATTTGAAAACCCCAAGCTTAAGGTTCTTCTGGATCCTGGCTTTTTTTACTAGACACTGTTCATTTTTGATGCAAAAACCCTCCGTTTCCCTTGATCTTTATCTCTCTCTGGAGCTTTTCTTCCCAACTGGAAGCCAAAGAACCACTTACCTGGTGTTAAGAGTGAGCTGCAACAAAGAAAGCTCTGTTTCAACAGGTAAAGTTCCAAGTCAAAATCCTGGCTGCAGTGAAAGGTGGGAGTTTGCCTCCAGCATGACTTTCTTCTCCCTTGCCACAGAAGAAATCCTATACATATTAATGGCTCAGTAACTTCAAGTCAATGACACCCACAGTGTAAGTACTTCCTAATACTTCAAACTATGTACAAATGTACTTCATTTACTGTATTTTGTGTAATTCTATTTAAAGTCAGTGAGCAGCAAACCAGATGCCCTCAGTATGCAACTTTACAATATTTAAGATACATTTTATTAACACCACATAGTAGCACAAAGGCATCCTCAAAGATTCAGACTCTCTCCTCCCTGTTGCAAAACAGAGAGAAGTAGGAAGTAATAAAATTGAGCAGAAAGCTTCTGAATCCAGAGCCTTGGAGAGGAGGGAAAAGGTGAGAAGGAATATTTAATGCAACAAGATGTTCAGAAATCTTTATGGTGTGAGCTATGCTGCTCACACAGTTTTAAGCTACATTCCATTTGAAACTCAACTGTGTTGAAACTCAACTCAGTCCTGAAAGCAACTTGACAGAGAAGTGTGAGGTTAATCCAGACAATTTTAGATTTGCTAGCCTGAGAGTCTTAGAATTTGCTTTTCCTAACATTTCTAGGCCATGACTCCTCAGGACTTCTTAATTAAAAGCTGTGGGATTCATTTTTTTCCCCTCTGCTGTGCTTTGTTGTGAGATGAAAGATGCAATATGACACACAATCTGGAGTTCCAACTCAAATCCAAGGAGTCAACCTAAGTTTTAACAATGACCTTTCCAGTCCAAAACTCTCCTGTAAAACTAGTATTTGAAGCCTTTACTTGCTGATTCTTAAAAATAGAGCACTCAATTATCCAGGCTACTGCAGTTGCTTGAGCACAAAACAGCTAGCTGGTTGTGACCTGAGACAACAAGCCACTTCACTTCTTGAGTATAGCAGTTGAGACAGGCTGAGTCCAATTGAATAAGATGGTAGCTCCTCTGGTCTAACAATTCAGCTGTGTCTATGAGGTAGGAAATAAACCTGAAGCTGTTACACCAGACTGTGAACAGCAACAGGACTTCAAGGATTAATAGGACATTGGATTTTTTCCCCACAGAGTAAGTGAAAATACTTATTGCAAAATGAAATGCTTTCTTTCTGTTCAAATATTAAATAAAGACTTCACAAATTACAAAACTGCATGATTCCCAGGGAACTGAAATTGGCCATAAAATAGAATTGAAGAAGATGACACAGTTTAAGGTGAATGCATCTATCATCTATAGATGAAAAATAACAGTGTTTCTTTCATTTCAAGAACACATTGAAAAAAAATCTTCAAGACTGTAAGAACAAGATTTCCTTGGTTTTGTTAGAAGAAATTATAAATGCTACAGATTTAGGGTTTTAAATACCTGTAGAAATGCTTCAAACTTTATTAAAACTAAACTAGAAAGCAAGCAAGGAGCATAAGCCAGGAGCACCAGAAGAGAAAAATTATTTCCCTAAACAGTATCTGTCTAATCTCCATTCACTAGAATAGGACACTTGCACAAAAACCAATCAGGGATAATAATGTAACACGAGATGGGAGTACAGTGTTATTATCTATTCAAATTCAGACATAAGAACATAAAAAGCACAGCAGGTCAAGCCACAAGCAAGAATCTTAATCAGGTTTTCTAACTCCTCCCTGTAATGCCTTTATTTTTAACATGTAGCATATGCTTGATGTGACAGAAACAGCCTTATCTCTGATGATGTCTGATGATACAGGAACCCTTCCAATAACATCAGCTGCCTTCTCCTTCCTCTTCTGTGAAAGGTCAGCAGCTTCCCTCAGTGTTTTATCATTTTGGGTTTTTTCTTTATTTCATAAAAAAGGAAAAGATAAAAATGAAATGTATTTAATTTACCAAAGAAGCTTGCTAAATTTACACTTAATTTTGACCTGAATATTCTTTGTTTTGCTCATCCACCAAGGAATAAAGCCAAATATTCATACAGCTTTACTGAAAACTATTCTGTTGTCAGCCTGATGCATAATTGACTTCCAAAAAAAAAATAAATTATTTTTCCTCCTTAGACCCAAAGACCTGACATAATCTCCATTCCTGAAAAACATGCATGTCTTTGATTCCTGAGTCTTTCTTAGGATAGTAAGAAATATCTGTTTAGACAATGACTAAGTACTATATATAACAATTTTTAGATTGTTTCTCTAATAACGTCTATCAGATCATCTTAAAAATCTCACCTCTTTTACACTATCTCATCATTATGTGCAACAAGAGATGGGGCAGGAACTAAAATCTTACTTCTGTTTCCCACTGGCCTACGGAGAGAAACTTCTCAGCATTTCTCCTTCACACTCTCTGCTTTATAGTGACCAGCTGCCATCAACAAGAGAGAGCATGGATCCCATTTTCTGGTTTGCAGATGGGAGCTCTGATCACCCATCACCACCACTACAAGAAGCAGCAGTAAGCCCAGTTTGTGTCCAGGGACAGACAGGCTATTAATTGTGAATTCTTCACAGTTCATTGATCTGAGTTCCTCATGCACATGTTAAATCTTGCTGCATATACCTAGACATGTTGTTAAAGCCTTGCTGAAGGGCTCTCAGGTTTAACCTGGACAGAGATATCTAAAGCACTCAATTTTTATTTATCAAGGTGTAAGTAATGGGAAATCAGTTCCACTCATCCCTGTGGATGTGCTTTTGGGCATTATTCTCATCTCTGCAGTTCCACAGTCTGAGCTTCTCAGTGTGGCAATGTTTGTTTTCCTGGAAAGCATTTTACTGGGCACTCAGAATTTCAATGAGTCTTTGCAACTCATCAAACTCTTTCAAAAACNCTCCTCCCTGTTGCAAAACAGAGAGAAGTAGGAAGTAATAAAATTGAGCAGAAAGCTTCTGAATCCAGAGCCTTGGAGAGGAGGGAAAAGGTGAGAAGGAATATTTAATGCAACAAGATGTTCAGAAATCTTTATGGTGTGAGCTATGCTGCTCACACAGTTTTAAGCTACATTCCATTTGAAACTCAACTGTGTTGAAACTCAACTCAGTCCTGAAAGCAACTTGACAGAGAAGTGTGAGGTTAATCCAGACAATTTTAGATTTGCTAGCCTGAGAGTCTTAGAATTTGCTTTTCCTAACATTTCTAGGCCATGACTCCTCAGGACTTCTTAATTAAAAGCTGTGGGATTCATTTTTTTCCCCTCTGCTGTGCTTTGTTGTGAGATGAAAGATGCAATATGACACACAATCTGGAGTTCCAACTCAAATCCAAGGAGTCAACCTAAGTTTTAACAATGACCTTTCCAGTCCAAAACTCTCCTGTAAAACTAGTATTTGAAGCCTTTACTTGCTGATTCTTAAAAATAGAGCACTCAATTATCCAGGCTACTGCAGTTGCTTGAGCACAAAACAGCTAGCTGGTTGTGACCTGAGACAACAAGCCACTTCACTTCTTGAGTATAGCAGTTGAGACANTATAATCTTAATTAGAGCCAAAAAAATAAGTGGACAGGATGCATTGCACTGAAATTGCAATCTGTAGTTCACACAGCCCTAATCACAGGTGTCTCAATATTTGGTGTTCATTAGAAAGCTGGAATCCTGGTGTGAGGACTGCTTCTATAAAAGCAATGCACAAGTACTGCCTAGTATTTAGACTTACCAGGTAAACATATACAAATGAACATTAAAAACCTTGCAGATTAAGCAAATTCAAAATGAAGATAATAATAATAATATTTGATTTTAAAACCAATCTCAGTATTTTAGTGTTGATTTTCCCTTGTGCTAAGAAATGAATCATTTGCTCTGTTTTCATCATGCCATTCTGGAGGATTATGAAAACCCACATCATGGTAGCCTTGGAAATAGTGTTTCTCCAAGCTTAAATTTTCTACCCTAGGTAGTCAAGAACTTCCTCATGAGTCTATTCAAGAATTTCAGTGCTTTCAAGCTAAATAAGACTTCAGACTAATGAAAGTTCTTAATATATTTTATCTCTGTCATTGTCAATTAAGATTTGATTAAGAAAAGAACAAACAACTCATATTTTAAATTAGTAATAGTCTGCTGTTTCTACTATTAAAGAAAGAAACCTGGGAATGCAGGAAGGAATAGACAGCAAAAGGGAAAGAATGTTTTACTGGATGTATATACAACTAGATAACTAGACAACTAGACAAATACAACCACAATTGTAATTGACATATGATCCCACATTTGGCAAATAAAAAGT
>VYZU01075837.1:59494-74064 GCA_013401355.1 Ceyx cyanopectus | reverse complement strand
CCCCCCCCCCCCCCCCCCCCGCCCTGATATTTCCATGAAGTAACTACTGTTCACATTAATGCATGAAAAAAGGTAAATATAATGCCTTATACCCACTGTCCTTAGGAACTTGCTCCGGACCCAGTGATTAGGGAGCACCAGGCTGCTTTGACAAGGAGTCGGCAGTGCAACAACAGCCTTGTTGAATGCACAGACCTGTTTCCCTCAACTCGCTTGAAACTGCAGTGTTGTTTAAAAGACAGTAACTTGGGGATTTATGTTCTCCACTTTATTCTGCCGCTCTCTTATTTCTGCTTTCTTCTCACTACAGTATTATGGAAATACTGCTGTTTCTCCATCTACTAAGAGATCCACGTAGTTTATCATTTTACAGTCCTCAGTGAGAACAATAGCACCTTCCAGTCTGATACCGAGTTTGTACCTGCAAATACAGACACAGAATTTTGTCTGCTGGCCAGGAGCGCCACAGAAGACAAACTCATTCTGTGGACTACTTCAGATTTTCCTTGGGAATGCAATTTGTGTGCCTGTATCCATTAAAATACATTAACGAGGACTGTCAGATTTTGGAAGCTATGAGAAGCTTTTGCTGAACCGACTTAAGCTTTATTACAAACATTAAAAGATAATTCCTTAGATTCCCCACTAAGAAAAATTATTTTTATTCTACATTCGGCCTACAGACATTTTTTGGCTCCTTTCTCTCCCTCTGCCTTTATTACTAAGGAAAATATCACTGAGAGACTTCCCCCACAGATAATTGCAGATGAACGTAGAATAAACCTCACTTTACAGAAATAAATACCAATGATGTTAAGATAATGAGAACACGCAGTGGAATCCATCAGAAGTGGAGCATGTCAGAAGTGAATTACAGTTTATTTTGTACCTGCAATGTTGATGCTGGGTATCCCTAAGACTGTTAGCAATTCACAGTAACTTTTTATCATTATGGTTTACTGATTTCTTCTGCACGCATTTACTTAAAACACTGTAAAATGCTGATGGAAAGAAATGTATATTCTGCGACGGGATTATTAAACATCATTGATTTTTTTTTCCCCTTTAAGATGGAGGCATAACTGCAGTGTCAAAAATAAGTATCATGAATGGCTAGTTCTGCAGTCTAGCAGGGAATTCAATCAGACGATTTGACTATTGGAGCACTTTAAAAGAACACCTAGTGTTTAAAGCAAGGATATCTAGCGACTCCTTCAGTTCACACTTAGAATATCTCCCAGTAAAAATGCAAAGACATGCTCTTTATTGTATTTTCTATTTCATTTATTCTGTTCTGCTCGTTCATATTTTATCTTAGTCCAAGGAGAAATAAAACCGACCCATGTGAATACTGTGAACGTTCTCTCCCTCTTCTTCCACGGGTGTTGCTGAAATAAAGGACATTAGGTATCTTTAGATACTTTTTAAATTGTGAAGGTTCAGATACGTTTTCCTCTCTAAACATTTTGGGTTGGGTTTGTTTTTGAAAAAAAAAATATTTATTTTTGGTAAGCAGTTTTTAAAATAACAATACTCACGGTCAGCTTTAGCACGTTAGACAAGACATAAACTTTGGGCAAAATGACTCCTTATGTCAGTCAGATTTTCTATGATTCTCTTGAAAAACAAACAAACAAACAAAACAACCAAACAACAAAACAACAACAAAACCCAAACAAAAAATAAAACTACCTGTAATCTAAGCCTAGAAGAACTCCTAACTCGCCGTGGCTTTTATAACCGGAATCAGAAACCAACTTGTGATTAACTCCTCTTACTATTAAATACTCAGCACCTCCTGCCTGAGGCTCAAGCTTCCCCGGTGTCTTATCCCCGCCGGCTGCGCCCCGGCACCTCGGATAGAGCCTCGGGTGCCTTTCCAGCACCACGGACAGAGCCCCGGGTGCCCTTTCAGCACCACGGACAGAGTCCTGGGTGCCCTTTCAGCACCACGGACAGCGCTCCCGGGCCGCCGCGCCTACGGCCCCTGCCTGTTCCTTCCCTTCCACTCATATCACAGTATGGAAAGGAAATGAAAGTGTTATCGGCTTCTTTAAAGACATATTATACCCTCGGTTATGTTAGCTGGCCAGCTATTTGATGGCATTTTATGGGTTCAGAAGGAGTACCACTCTCCTCCTTATCTGCTCTCATCCATCGCCTAATGTTCTGTGAAAAGCCCTCCCCCCTTCTTTCAAACCCCAGCTCACACCTTGAAGGAAAACTGTACTTAATCCAAAAATAGTTTCTCAAGATGATCAGTTCCTTACCAAGAAGTAAATCTTGCAAGACATCAGATGCTTAGGGCTTGTGACTGACGTTCATTTCCAGACTACACAGTTAACTAAAGCCCCAGTGTTCACTATCCTAGACTCTTCTGTTAATTTGGCTTTAGCTTCGTTTCTCCTCCGGGAAAGAGAGGGACAGAGAAGGGTAATCTTTAAAGAGATACTTTGGTGTTCACCCTACTGAATTATTTCAATACAAAGGCAGGTAACTATTCTTAACGCCTTTCATATTCCCTTCCCTGAGAGATGTACAGTTCAAAGGTTGGAAATCCCTAATAAAATCTTATGCCAGAGGAATGTGTTTGGGGCTTGTCACCACTGTTACACAGTTCTTCTCAGATGGAGTCTTCATGAAACTGCCCTCCACACTTCACCGATCAGCAACTGAGAAATCCACATTTCCTTGGATATCTGCTTTGATTTGTTTTACATTTGCCCATCTATCTATACACGGTGGTAACACGTCTTTAATATACAAGGACAACGTTCCATTGACGCTGATATGAAAAAATAGTGTTCCAGCTATAGATGGGTAAAGAATAGACAACCTGAGGCCCTTAAATCTTTTCTGGGTAATAAAAGCCTAGCACATTTTTAGGTATGTGTCAAGTATAAACGGTGATCTTATGTACATAATGTTTCATTTGGAAAGGGGAGGTATGTGATTCTGATTACCTTATTATATCAGGTGCTTTTCCTGTCAGATCTGATTTTTATGTGCTATTATCATAATAAAAGTTAACCCAGTTCCAGCTAGCTGCCACCTACTGGGATGTATAGTTTTACCATATTACTTTAAAGAGCAAACGTCTCTCATTTTCAGGGCATAGCTGTGTGGCTCAGAACCGATGGTAATCTTTTTATATCACTTAATCTACTGGTTTGTCCTCTCCCACCAACAACAGATAGACATTTATTATGTGTGTAACATACAAAGCTTTGCTTCTTGGACGTTTTTCAGCAAACCCTTGTGAACTCTTCAGATTCACATGCCACCACAGTCCACCTGCTGTTGCAATCTGGTGTGAGGAGAGCCACAGTTTACTGCAGCACCTGACCAGCATCTTCAGAGCTCTAGAAACAAGTGGTGCAGCTTTGCTGACAAAGCAGTAATACAGTCCTCCCTTCTCAAACGTTTGACAAAGTATTCCAATGAATGCTGCTATTATCATTTAAAAACACACTGCGGCCCACTTGCACTGCACTCCCACCACATATAAAGACCACAGGTTCTCCTCAGTCTGTGATTAGCTCAGTCCAAATTTACAACTAAGTTGCTGCTGCCCCGATGATTAATGACATTTTAAGACGGTAATTAATTTTTAGCAAGTGAAAAGACGTGTATTCTAATTAACAGAGTATGCAATAGACTGACTTGTTCAGGCACTTCGAGTAGCACAGAACTGCACTCTTCTAGCAGGGTTTAAGCAGCCAGAACAAACATTTACAGCATTATCTACAGATCAGCCTTTCGTCCCTTGGCTTGCTTCGGGGTTGGGAAAGATGTGAAAAATTTCTGGATGAGAAGGATGCTGTTTAATGTTTTCTATGCTTTATTCCCTCAAAAGTTTCTAAGGAAAACGTGAAGAGAGGTTTTCATTATAATGTATTCATTCCTTTTCAGGGCGCGCTCGGCTCTTGCAGCCGTGCCTCCACTGTAGGCAGGAATGTCTCTTGCTTTACACAGCGAGCGTCAGCGCCCTGGTTGGGTTAGCGATGGATGCTCATCCGAAGAATACTCAATTTGTTCAGAAAGAAATGACAGGAATGCCGACAAGCCGAAAGGGGGCTGCCTGGGCATCACGGTGAGGGTCGGGCAGGGGCAGAAGGAGACTCGATGAAGTAGAGACTCTCATCCACCCACAACTCCAGCGAAGTTAGAGCCCGTTCCTCACCTTCGCTCCCCCAGGAGAGCGGGGTGTACATCCTTACGGCTGCCGGCTTGGCAGCCCTGAGCCCGGCCCGGAGCTCCGGCTGTAGGGGGCAGTTCCGAGCTACCGCGGCAGCCGGGCGGGAGGCATCGCTGTCTGCGCTACCCTGGCCCCTCGCCCCCACTTGCCACCACTCAGCTCCAGCCTGGGGACAGCGGTGGCTCTGACGGTGCAGAACAACGGGAGGAGGAAGAGAGGAAGGCGACAGGTTTGCCAACCCCTCAGGAGGGACAGACGCGAGTGGCAGGAACCGGCCATAGCAGCAGAGCTGGGGTCCGCAGGATCAGCGCTCGGCTTTGGCCGGAGCCACCTGGCCGAGAGGCACTGCGGTGTGCAGATCCCGGCAGAACGCGGCTTCGGTGCATCCCCCGCCGCCACCTTTCCCCCTAAACCCCCCCCCCCCCCCCCNCCCCCCCCCCCCCCCTCAATCCCTTCACTCGCATGCAAACCCTCCGGCCGTGGCCGCCAACCGGAGAACCCGGGACATTCTCCTACCTTGAGCTGCGGGCGGGGAGCGGGGAGGGAGAGGAAGGTGGAGGCGGGGGGAGGAAGGGCGGTGGCAGGACGCCGGGGACTGCCCGGGCTGCGGTGCAGCCGGCGTCCGGGCACCACTGACGGCGGCGGCAAGCGGCGGCCGAGCGAGGGAGGGAGGGAAGGAGGGAGGGAAATAGGGAGGGAGGAAGGAGGGATGGAAGGAAGGAGGGAGGGATGGAGGGAAAGAGGGAGATCCGCCTCCCGTCGGGAGCGCTGCACAGCGCCCTTTAAAGGAGCAGAAAACCGCTTTCTCCACGGCCGCCGCTCTCGGCTCCCCTCAGCGCCGAGCCTCAGCGCCGCCGCTCCCCCACCTCGCTGCTCCCCGGCGGCCAAGAGGGAGAGCTCCCGCCTCTCCTCCCGCACGTCGTCGCCCGAGGAGCCCGAGCTCGCCGGGCGGCGAGTTTTGAGCTCGTTCAAAGTCGAGCTGCTAATCAGGGTCCCCAACCCTGTTTTGTAAACACGGAGGGTGTGGGAGCTTGGAACCTTCCACCCGCAAAACGGCACTTAGTGACCTCTGTGCCTCCCCGCTTTGCCTCGGGGGTGCGGGGACGAGCGGAGCCGCCCTGCTGCAGCCTGCGGGGGGTGCTAGGAAAAGTGCAAGTGCCTTCGGCTGGTTCTCAACTCCTTCCTCATGATGCAGCCCGCCCGTCCTCGCTCTTTCCTTGGACACTTCGCCACCTCATCCAGGCTGGAGTCCCGGGTAGGGTGGTGGGGTGAGAGGAGGACGAGCGTTCTCCGTGGGTGCGCGAACGCCTCTGCCCCGCACCCTGGCTGATTCGCTCCTGCGGGGGGGTGGGGGGGGAGGCTCTTATCATACAACTAAGGCCTCCCTAATGAGCTAGGGGTTTGAAATTCCCCCCACCATCACCTTCCCTCCTCTTTCTCCCAGGCGTACTCTGCCTGTTCGCCCCAGATTTTGTTTTCGCGGCTCGGACGTTTCCTTGAAACGCTGCAGGATTTCCCCTGCTCCTCCCCTCCACCCCGCAGCCTTTCCGCGGTCTCAGCTCCGGGCAGACGTGCCGTGCAGTTTGACAGGAAAATCCCCGTCCCCTTGCTTTTCCCTCACGGAAAATTCCCGTGCCCGCACCCCCGATGCTTCATCTGTCCAAGCGATCAACTAGGGAGCTCTTGGTTGTGGAAGGCAGGGCGCTCGAAGAACGTCGAAGAGATGGGACTGGGGCTGTTGGGGGTTGGCGACTGAAAAGCTCCTATACTGAAGGAAACAGCAGAGTTGTTGTGCGAAGGAAATAAATAGTCAATGATGCCATTGTAGAGTCGAGCGCAGGAGGAACAGACCGCGACGGACTTGCCGCGATTCGGCTCCCGCCGCTGTGACTTGCAGCTTAATCGGCCCCACAGCACATCCCCGAATCACTTCCAAGGCCCACAGAACATTCATCAGTCGGTTCATTTGCCTGAAGCCGTAATGAAGCTAACTCTTGTAAAATAATAAAATCAAATCCACTGCTAAAGCAGTGCTTCGTGGCACTTTAGCAGTTGAAGGGAGCTGGGAAGGGGCCGAGCCGGGAGGAAGGGGGGTGCTTGGGGCGACCGAGCGGCACAACGCTGCGGGAAACCGAGTACTGTAGGGTCCTGGAGGAGAGAAGGGGGTTGCGGGATCACCACGGGAGGGACCAAGGCGTCTCCGCAATCTCCGTGAGGGTGAAACAGGTTAACGCTGCAGTTAGAGGCGAAGTGTGGGAAGCGTTGGGAGTCGGGGGATCAAACAGCCGTGCAAGCAGCGCAGTGCACAAGCTCGTGTGCAATTTGTCCCTCTTATTTTATCACTGACTGCATTGGCGCTGTTACTGTCCAGATTTTTCTGACCAGAGCACAAACACAGAAGAAGCCAGCCACAAAAGTATTCAAAGATATCTGAGATGAGAAAAAGGCAGGCAAGGAGGCAAAGGGATGTGGCATTTCAGTCCACAGCACCCACCACGCCCCCTTCTCCATCGCAGATAGATTGTGTAACACCCTCGTGTAATCATTTCACCTCAATATATCGAAGCAGAGTATTTCCCCTTGTTGCCTGGGTTACATTTCTGTCCAGACATGGAAGCCTCGATGCTTTCTTCAGCCAACAATTTGTGCAGAATCAGGTCTTCCCTCAAGACAGGAAGGAGGTTCCCAATGTCATCAGTGTTATCAACACCCATCACTTGGGATATTTAGGGAGCTGGCATATGTCTATTAATCCAGTTAATAAAGTTGGAGAAGGAAAGTTTGAGCAACAAGCCTAAGATCACTCTGCAAGTCAGTGACATAAGGGGAAGATGCTCTGGGATTCTCTTTTCTCAGCCTTTGACTATTGAAAATCTGCTAAGTTCAGTGCTGACAATTTTTCTTGTGATGTTTCTCCCAAGCTGCACGGTGGGAACTTTGACCTTTATCAGTACTGACCACCAGAAACATTCAAGAAAGCACAGGCCCAGTTTGTCAATATTCAAAATAAGGTGTACCAGAGAATTTGTCACACAAGGTTTTGGACTCTAACAAGAAAATCAACAGTCAACCAAACTCAGTTCCTTGCTGGCTTCTTTGGATTTTTTTTAATTGCTTATTATTTTTATTGAAATTTAAAACTGGTAAAGCTCATGGGCAAAGAAAGAATTGTTGTCACTATTTTGGCTAAAGGAAAATCCTCCCTAGTTTTGTTTCTTTGCAGTTTTTAATGATGCCCTTGTATACTCACATTGGTCAATCTGGCTGCATGTTTCAAATCTTATTCCCTCAAACAGAAGAACTATTCAAAACAGGATGGAATAATCCAGTATCTTTGTCTAGAAGAAATCAATCCCCGTTCTTGTGTTCTCCACTTGAGGGAGACAGTGAGCCACAGGTTACATCCCTATGTCATTTGATGGATTATAGACAAAATGGATACAAATCCATCGATTAAAAGTTCTATTTCATGTTAATGTTAATTTCAAAAGTACTGGCCTCTGGAACACAGAAGACATGAACTTTCTCACAGTAATTCATTGATCTGTACATCTGACAGTTTTCTTCTCTTTCCTTACTGTCTAGCTAGGTTGGATCATGGGATTATTTTTGCTGCTAGGTCTTTGACAGGAATGTCTAGAGTCTCTTCAGATGATATCCCATGACTCTAGAATTAATATCTCCCTTTTCAACAACCTAGCCTAATTCAAGACTTACATGTTGACTCACTTTAAGAGGTACACTAAAGTGCATTACATTACTAAGAGGCCTAAAATATAACACTAGAAAGAGCCATAAAAGAATAAAAACTTTCTCTGGGTCTGAATACCTTTGAATACAGAACCACGGCTTGGACATTTTATTTTGTTTATTTGCCAACCACAACACAGTGTACAATATTCTCCATTAGACCACCATATTTTGAGGTCTTCCCATGAAGGAGAGCAGCTAATCCTGAAAAACATTTGTAAGCACATGAATGACAAGAAAATTGTTAGGAGCAATCAGCATAGTTTCACTAAAGGAGAAATCATGTCTGACCAACTTGAAGTAATAATATAATTAGTATTCATCTGTGATATTTTATATTTAACGTACAGCTGACAGTAGATCTCCATCCTCATATGTGCAGCCATTGAAACCAGGTAATCCATTATATAGTCTGATAAATTACAATCCTTTTCCTGAGATTTGGAAATTGACATGAATCCATTGTCAAGATTGAGATATATGGCACAACATATCACATGCCAGCTGTGGTGACAGCCACGCAGCACCTTAGCCATCAGCATGAGCTACTTACCAGGACAATAGTTAAAAGGTGCTCAATTGCCTTCAAATTCTCAGAACAGAAAATGAAAGTTTACTAGTGTATAGAGAATTACAAGATCTGTGCAGTGTTTAAATCTCTTTGAGGTTTTTTGGAAAGTGGATTTCACCTAAAGCAAGCCCACGCTTCTAATCTACCTTGAAATTATTTGAGTTACACTATACAGAGTGTACTGGGTCCATTTCAGGGGAGGCAAGGAAATTGCTCCACTGTTCAAGCCTAAGCAGTTTATCAGATATGGAAAGCCATTTCTAGTACGTGGAAATACTCCCTGGGGCATATTCCTCTACAATATGCATTTGAAGTAGCTACGAAGTCACATACCCTGGCATTAGATTATAAAAAAGAATAATGACCTACTTTAGCAACGATAACCATAAGTGAAGTAATGGGGCCACAAATAACATGTGAAAATAAACACCTTAATTAATTCAAACTCTAATTTACTTTTCATATTGAAAGCATTTATAAGCATTTACTTCCTTAATTTCTTTGCTATCATTTATTGGGAAGAATTATGAAGTTTCACTTCAGTTTTTTAGTAGAACAGAAGTTTTAGGTTGTTGGAGAATGACTTAAGCACTCTAGTCAGCACAATTCAAATCACAATTCAAATACATCTTTAATAGCTTGTCAAATTAGGATTTGACAGAGAGATCATTTTAGCCTGTGCAAGGACCCTCTTTCTCTGGAGGGTTTATTAGTACCCACACACGGGCTGAGAAATGGTGATGACATTTCAATGATGAAGACTGCTTAACATCCCTGGACAGCCCTGAAAATTATCTTGTTAGCTTAATTTTGATGCATTGTTGAAATCCATTGTCCATACAAATATTCTAGAGNGCACATGAATGACAAGAAAATTGTTAGGAGCAATCAGCATAGTTTCACTAAAGGAGAAATCATGTCTGACCAACTTGAAGTAATAATATAATTAGTATTCATCTGTGATATTTTATATTTAACGTACAGCTGACAGTAGATCTCCATCCTCATATGTGCAGCCATTGAAACCAGGTAATCCATTATATAGTCTGATAAATTACAATCCTTTTCCTGAGATTTGGAAATTGACATGAATCCATTGTCAAGATTGAGATATATGGCACAACATATCACATGCCAGCTGTGGTGACAGCCACGCAGCACCTTAGCCATCAGCATGAGCTACTTACCAGGACAATAGTTAAAAGGTGCTCAATTGCCTTCAAATTCTCAGAACAGAAAATGAAAGTTTACTAGTGTATAGAGAATTACAAGATCTGTGCAGTGTTTAAATCTCTTTGAGGTTTTTTGGAAAGTGGATTTCACCTAAAGCAAGCCCACGCTTCTAATCTACCTTGAAATTATTTGAGTTACACTATACAGAGTGTACTGGGTCCATTTCAGGGGAGGCAAGGAAATTGCTCCACTGTTCAAGCCTAAGCAGTTTATCAGATATGGAAAGCCATTTCTAGTACGTGGAAATACTCCCTGGGGCATATTCCTCTACAATATGCATTTGAAGTAGCTACGAAGTCACATACCCTGGCATTAGATTATAAAAAAGAATAATGACCTACTTTAGCAACGATAACCATAAGTGAAGTAATGGGGCCACAAATAACATGTGAAAATAAACACCTTAATTAATTCAAACTCTAATTTACTTTTCATATTGAAAGCATTTATAAGCATTTACTTCCTTAATTTCTTTGCTATCATTTATTGGGAAGAATTATGAAGTTTCACTTCAGTTTTTTAGTAGAACAGAAGTTTTAGGTTGTTGGAGAATGACTTAAGCACTCTAGTCAGCACAATTCAAATCACAATTCAAATACATCTTTAATAGCTTGTCAAATTAGGATTTGACAGAGAGATCATTTTAGCCTGTGCAAGGACCCTCTTTCTCTGGAGGGTTTATTAGTACCCACACACGGGCTGAGAAATGGTGATGACATTTCAATGATGAAGACTGCTTAACATCCCTGGACAGCCCTGAAAATTATCTTGTTAGCTTAATTTTGATGCATTGTTGAAATCCATTGTCCATACAAATATTCTAGAGGTGAAAGAGACAAAGGAGGGCTTATTTTTCATTGTTTGAGATTGCTGGAACTTGAGTTTTAAAGTTGTTCTGAGAAAAAGGGCTGTTGGCATACTATTCTGAGAGACAGGGCAGGGCAAGTAAGGGCTGTGAAGAGCAGAACCTGAACAAGAAACTGAAAATCAGGAAGGATGAGTGAAATCAAAAAATCTTCCAGAGTTGACAGGACCCTTGCTGTGAAGAAGGCAGGGAGTGGAGAGAGGTATCAGAAAGGAAAGACAGCATTTTAAACTTGCTGAAATTGCTTGAAAGCTGAGAGAATGCTCTGTGCTGGGACAACTGCCAGAAGGAGGGAAGTCTTTCTGAAGATGAAAAGAACCACACAAGCTATTCTTGGATAATTTAGGAGAGCTTGAGTATCCTTAACACTATGTGTAATACAAAGCATCTTTGAGAAAACATTTTAAGCTCACAGTTTGCAATCATTCTAGTTAGCATTTCACTCCTAATTTGGATCTTTTCTATGCCTAGAAAGGATGGAAATTGAGGCCTTGAGAACACAGAGGATCAGACTTGCAGTCTTTCTTTATCAAAACCAGTGTCCAGGCTAAAGATAAGCCAAGAAACTTTGCAGTCTGAGGTTTACTAAGAAAAAAAAATAAAAATTAAGAAAGTAGAGCTGCCTCATTTTCACCATGGATTTTTCCTCCTAACTGTTAAGATTCACTAGTCTGGTATCTCTTGATACAAAAGAGATATAGCTTCTTTTTTTTCTCCTCCTTACTATGCTTTTTTAGAAGTCCTTCAGGAAGAAAACCTAAATCAAATGAAAATTATTCACTCAACACGATTAATTTCTATTGAACAGTGAGAATAGACAAGCATAAAAGACAAAACTAAGTCAAATGCTTTGCTGTTTTTGTTTCTTCCTGAAAGTATTGACTTGACACGAATCCAAGCAAGTAGAACTAGAATTATTGATACTCTTATTTTTCATGTTTTATTAACAAGTCTTTTACAACTGAAAAATAAAAACAAACAACCAATCAAAAAACCACAACAGCAAAAACAGAACACCATAAAAAAAACAACCAAGCAAAAAAACCAACAACCAAACAACCAAGCAAACAAAAAAAAAAAAGGAAAAAAAATTCATTTTAAAAAATCAAAATATCAAGAAGAACAGAAAACCCTGACAAAGGGACAGAAGAAATTCTAAAAGCTACTGGTAAAGGAATTGAGGTAAAGCGCAAAACAAATAATGTGAAAGGTAGCTCTTAAAATAATTTCTTATACATGTGTCTGTAGCTTACATAGCTGGAACACATATAAACACAATTAGTAACTCCCAGTTTTCACTTTTAACTGGAGTTAAAACATTTCCACATGAACATTTTCATGTAACTTCCTACATTTTACAGTAGATAGCACTGTGAGTCAGATGATTAAATAACATTCAGAACTTCAGCAGTTTTTTCCCCATGTTTCAGAGGAATAAATTCATATAGACTTCTCCATATGGCAGGTAAAGGTGTCTTGCAATTGTCTAGCCAGTTGGTTCTATAAAATCCAAAGAGCAGAATAAACTTGCTCTAAATCACTTAGATGCTATCTGAAATCTGAGGCATCCACATACCTCTAATATGAGGATCTGCCCAGTCAATTATCTAAAGAACCACTTGAGGTTGGTGTTATTTTCTTTTTTATTTGTAAACAGACCTTGTAGGCAGTGTTATCTGTTATTTCATGACAGCTGCAGGTTTGCTAAACATGTATTTCAAATATGTATTTTTTTTTCCCCTCTACAATTTCAATTTGGGAAGACCATACATAAACCTTTACAAGGAAATAAGAATTGGAAGTATTTACAATTGTAGCCATTCTGAACCCAAAACTACTTTTAAGAAAAATTTCCTCACATTCTAAATCACCTCTTTGGAAAACACAGCCCTGAAATGTTTTGCTATTACATTGTGAAAGAGTAGTGATGACTTTTATTTGCTAAGATCAAGCTTTACTAATACTGCAATGCACACAACATTGACAAATCCCTCTAAAAAAATGCAGGTTTTTTTCCAAAAAACATTTCTAACCTTGCACTTTGAGCTGCAATTCTTTAGCTAGAGGCCTGAAAAAAAAAAAGGAAATCTCATAATAGTCTATCTAAAATTCATGTCAATGTAGTTCAAAACCAGTTTGCCTGCCATTTCCCCTATAGTGTTCATCTTGTCCTTTTGAAATAATGAAATAAAGCATCTATTAATGAATTACATAGGATATGAACAAAATAAATAGAAAATTTTCTAGTCTTTAGTGCTGAAGTAGGTAGTCTTATTCAATTTAACAGCCTGAAAAATAATAGCAATGATAAAGCAGAAGCTACTTCTGAAAGTAAAAAAAAATATGATACAAGTCTTGACTGATGTAATTTGAAGACTCATTTGTCTCAGAATTTTGTCTTTCCCAAACTACACATCTCAGTTATTACACAAAACGGATTTTTATCAAGTCTTTAATTACCAAACCCCTAGAATAACTTGTTCTTGTTTTGTACTTTGGTCAAAGGATTCTGGCATTTACCAACAACTGAACACCAAAAACAAACTGCAAGCAGTCTTCACTTGGACACAGAGAAATGCTATTTCCAGCTTACTAGCAAAACCATTCACTTCAGTAGCAAAAGCTAAAATATATTTAATTTTTTTTTTTATGAAATTTTTGCTTATTTTCTGGGTTGGATTTTTGTCTGGAGAACAAAAAATTTTGTCTGGCAGAGAAGGCCAGAACTCTGAGGGAAGTCTGTACTGCACCAGTCTGTTGCTGGGAAGATTATAGATCATGGAAGGGGAGAGGAGGAGAATACTATCAGTTTAGGGATGTTTCAACTCTTAGGTTCTATCAGAGCTTATCTGCATTCCTGGATTTTCCCTGAAATAAGGAGTCTGGTTTGTGACATGAAATTTACTTAATTTGTGTGCAAAATCTATACAGTTAGGAGGGGTTTCATAGATTCTTGTTTTAATCATTAACTTTCTCAAAGTCTGCTACACGAGGACACAATTCACTAAAGTAAATTAAGGAGAGTGGATATATTAAAATCTAAAGAGAAATACTGCTTCCTGAAGATCTTTTACTCTTTCTCTTCCTTTATATTTTCTGAATAATTAAGTACTATGTGCAGATTTGAAGGTGTAGAATTTATAAACAGTGACATTTTCAATGAACTGATTTGGCAAATGTGCTAGGATCTAACAAAAAACAATCTACAACTTGAGCAGGTCAACCAATGTCTCACTCAGTGGAACACAAACAGCACTTTTGAGATACCCTTCTGAATCCCATTTGATCAGACCAAGACAAAACAACAAAAAAACCCCAAACATAACAGACCTTCACATTTGTGAGGTTTTGTTTTACCCATCCAAAGTGGGATGAGTCCCATTTACACAGCCTAAGCTCTCTTAAAAGACTTGTTAGTGAATCAACCTTCAGATTTTATGTCAATGTCTAAATCCCTTATTAAAATGCAAGCATATTACTATATTCCAAAGATTTCTAATCTGACCATAGTTCAGTAAGTTTCATAGTGTAAATGACACATTACTGCTATATTGACCATTGCAGCATGTTCCTAAGTACAGAGGAAAAAAAAGCTTTTATAAATCACTTTGAACTAATTCTGGAACAGGACTTCTCTGACCAAACTTAGACATTAGCATCCAAAGCAGTTGTCTAGACTCCTTCATAGTCAGTCATGAAAAATAGGTTTTCTTGAAGTGAGATCTGACCCATTTACTTGACTATTTCAGGATAATGCAACAGAAAACAGGTCTTCAAGTAAACACTGACTGCAATAGACATTTCTGCTTCTTTGAATTATTAAGTAACTGGGAGGTTTTAATTCTAAATTAAAATTTAAAGTCAGGAATGAGAGATAGTTTTTGTTCTGTAATTCTACATTCTCTTTGCAGAAACTGTAGAAATAAATAAAAAAAATTTTTTTTTTTAAATTT
>VYZU01075837.1:46852-59456 GCA_013401355.1 Ceyx cyanopectus | reverse complement strand
AAAGGGCAGTGTAATATAGGAATTATAAAAATTATAAATGTATAGGAGTATAAAATACTTTTCATGTAAGTGTAATCAGAACAATTTATTTCTGTACCATAGGTCATCATCAAATAATTTTCCCACATTTAACATTGGATCCAATTCCAAAATGTTTGAGAAAAACACACTGGACTCCTTGGATACCCTCAAACTCCAAATTACTGGTGATGTCAGGTGAAGGAAAAAGGAGTGAGCACCCATCCAGGAATGTGCCAAGCATATGTAGGTGTTAAAATCCTTAGACATGTACAGGCTGTGAATGTTGGCATCCTTAACTGCAACAGCAGGATATCATATATGGATGAAAAGGATTTCCTGGATGAAAAAAAAAATATCTTAAAATGTTTAAACTTTTATGTTGACTTCACACTGCAGAACAGGGCTAGGCAGCCCAGGGTGGAGCTGAAGGCTGAAGTCACTATTTGCTGGCAAGAGCACTCACCTGGTGCCAGGACATGCACACAATGGGTATCTGACTGTGCTGGTTCATTAAATTCACTATAAAACCTCCCCTTTCTGATTCAGAAGATAATCCAGCTCTGAAAGTTTGCTATAAAGAAGAAAATGAGCTTCACATAAAGTACACCTGGTATTGGAATTGCACTGCAAATGTCACTGTTACCTAGATTGAAACTGTGGAACACAATAATCTGGGAAATAACCACAGTATGAAGAAAATGTTCTTACTGCATGGAGTCCTTCTCAGTAAAATATTGGGCAAATTAAAGTTATGGTCAAAAAGACCTAGGAAAGACAGAAGTTTAGGTCTGATTTGAAACCAGGAAAATACTACACACTCTCCCACAGACCTTGCTGAATTTAGAGTGCTCCAGAACAAAAAAAACAAAACAAACCACAACAAAACAAACTTTTCCCAAGGCTGGGATTTTAAAAGGTAAGCTCAATTCATCTAAAACAACTGAATATTAAATAAAATGGTAACCTCACTCCTTGAAATGGTGGAGTTTTGAACCTATAGTTCTTCCATCAGTTAAGACTCTTTAAAGACTCATATCTGAAAATGTAAAATAATTAATTTATAAAAATAAGGGTATTTTTTTTAAGTTTTATTTTATTAAAATATTGGGACCAAATGTCTATGTCATGCAGTTGCATGGATCTTTCTGAAAGAGTTAGTGAACTCCCTGTTCTAGAACTAACCTTGAGCCTTTTAAAGGAACAATGGAATAATTTTTCTCTAGTACTATCACAACACATTTTTATGCCGCTGCATCATATTTTTAAGAAATAAAAGCTAGCACAATACAGATTGTAAACCAAGATATTTCCCTTTTAAATGTATGCATTTATACATGGTCTGTTCAATTAATACTCGTCATCTAATGAGCAAACTGAGCAGCTAACTCTGGTCACCACTAAAATGTTATAAGTATGATTTAATCCAAAGAGTCCTTCTAGCTTTCAGAACTATTCTGCTATTAGATGTGAGGATTTCCCATCCCAGAATCTATACTGGGTAATCCAGTAAATGACCCATGAAACTGTAAGGACTTGGGAGGAAATCATTCAGAATACTGAGGAATTCTGCTCTAAAAATAAATTAAATGGATGATATAAACAGCTGAAGCTCAGAATGTCTCTGCTCACAGCTACTATGTTTATTTTTTTCTTACATTTTTTAACTAAAAAAAGTTCTTGAATAACTTCTGCAAACATATTATTAATCATTCTTACACACATATAGAAGTGTTTCATTGCCACAGTATATAAGCTGGTTAAAGAATTTTGCAACTTCTCTATAATAACAGTAAATAACATTTGGAAAAGCTAGGGAATTCCTAATAATCATACACAGAAAAAACTTTTTCAGTGAGCTTCAGGTGGACTTCAACACTAAAGCTGAAAGCCAAATAATTAGCAAATTAAAATCTCAGGAGCTGTACTTCTAAACATTGCCATAAAGTACTTTAGAGATTGGAATATGATGTCAAACCCCAAGAGACATCAGTATAAAAACAGCAGATGCTGATCTACATTCATATTCTACCCTCAAATGTAGATGAGATGAGAATACAGAAAAGATCAACAAAGCTTTCAACAATGCCAAGTAGGCTTGAAAAAAAAAAACAAAAAACAAACCTATGCTGTTCAGTAGAAAGATGTGAATTTGGTTTACCAAATTACAATATAGCTGAAACAAAATTAAAAGTAAATAAATATATATTCTATATATGAAAACAAAGCACAACAAAACAGATGCAGTTATACAAATTGAAGTTTCACTTGAAAACGGTCTTACTTAAGAAGAACCACAAATCCTCTTGATAAAAGATTCTTCTCCAGAAGTCAATGTCAAAGCCTTGAATAAGGTCTAGGGTTTAACTTGGCTCCCATGGCAAGGATGGGAAGGCCCTGAAGTTCATTCTTACAGAATCACAGTTTTAGTTGAGTTGGAAGGGACCTCTAGAGATCATCTAGTCCAGCCCACCCCCAACAAAGCAGATCTGCCTGAAGTTGCATCCAGGCAGATTCTGAGTATCTCCAGAGAACAGTCCCCACAAGCTCCCTGGCAGCCTGTTCCAATGCTGTCACCCCCACAGTAAAGAAGTTCCTTCTGAGGTTTAGATGGAACCTCCTGAATTCCAGCTTGTGCCCTTTCCCACTTCTCCTGTCACTTGGCACCACTGAAAAGTGGTCCTTGCATCCCTGCATTCTTTGACAACATTCCTCCCAAGTGGCCAGTCTAGTTTTCTACACTCTGTCAAGTTCTTTTTTCCATTTGAGTTTTTCCAGAAGACCCTTACTCATCAACACAGGTCTCCCTGGACACTCCTACCTTCAGAGCCCTAACCCATGGCATTCCACCAAGTAGATCTTTGAAGAGGTTAAACTTAGCTCTTATCCTAGTTACTTCTTTACTCCTTCCACACAGGATACTACACTCCACCATCTCATGGCCATTAGAGCCAAGGCTGTCCCCAGCTTTCATATCCCTAACAAATCCTTGTCTTTTTATGTAAGATCCAGCAGTGCACCTCTCCTCATAGGCTTTACCACTTAGATCAGAAAGTTATCCCTAATGTTCTGCAGGAATCTCCTGGACTGAGTGCTGAGTGTGTCCAGCTGTGTTACCATTCAGCAAACATCAGGGTGGCTGAAGTTTGAGACCCAGGGCCTGTGATCATGAGGCTGCTTTCAGTTCTGTAAAAGGCCTCAACATCCCCATCCTGCTCAGGTGGTCTGTAGTAAACTCCCACAACAGTGTCACTCATGTTAGCCTGCCCCTCTATTCTTACCAGTAAGCCCTCAACAGGTTCCTCTCCTAGGCAGAGCTTGGTGCATTCCAGGTGCTCTTTCACATAAAGAACCCCTCTGCCACCCCACCTTGCTGGCCTGTCTTTCCTGATCACATCTGGGACACCATTCCAGTTGTATGAGCTGCCCCAGCACGTTAGTGTAACTGCAGTGAGACCATGACCCTGCGACTGCACACAGATCTCTGGTTCTTGTTTGTGCCCCACACTGCACATATTAGTGTACAGGAGTTTCAGAGAGGTGGGCAAGCTTGTGGGTTTCTCTGGAGGAAAGTGGGAGGACATACATAGCCCCAGGGATGGTGTGCCTTCTGGTTCTTGTCTTCAACAGGTTATATTCATAGAATCATAGAATGATTTGGTTGGAAGAAACCTTTAAGATCATCAAGTCCAACCGTTCACCCTGCACTGCCAGGGTCCCTAAACCATGTCCCCCAGCACCACATCCACACAGTTTTTAAACACCTCCAGGGATGGGGACTCCACCACCTCCCTGGGCAGCCCATTCCAATGCCTAACCACCCTCTCTGGAAAGAAATTTTTCCCGATATCTAACCTAAATTTCTCTTGGTGCAACTTGAAGCCATTCCTCCTCGCCCTGTCATTTTTAACTTGGGAGAAGAGGTTGACCCCCACCTCCCTACAACCTCCCTTCAGGCAGTTGTAGAGAGCAATAAGGTCCCCCCTGAGCCTCCTCTTCTCCAGACTGAACAATCCCAGCTCCCTCAGCCTCTCCTCATAGGAGAAATCCTCCAGACCCTTCACCAGCTTTGCTGTCCTTCTCTGAACTCGCTCCATTACCTCAACATCCTTCCTGTAGTGAGAGAAGTTCACTCATTGGAGATTGTCCCATAGTCATAAGATCCAAAGCCCTCTCAACAGCACCAAGCCACACAGACAGAAGTTGATTCACATTACATGTCTATTTCTGGCTGCCCCCTTTCCTCTAACTTGTAAGACTGAGAAAAAGATAATTTGTACAACAACTTTTTTTTTCACCTGTACCCCTAGTGATTTACAGTCCTTGTTTCTGCTCACCTTATGGTTTGCTCTGTCATTCATGCCCACGTGAAGAGTGACAGGGATAGCACTCCATGCTTTTGATCAGTTGTGGTACCCTTTCAGTAGTCTCTGATCTTAGCTCCTGGGTTGCAGCAGCCCTCTTGTGATTGTGTCAGATCAGCAGATGGGTGCCTCGGTGCCCCTTAACAAAGAGTTACTCATTATGAGTACTCACTGTTCTCACTACTTTTTACTGTGTTAACCGTGTGCTGCTTTTACAGTCACTCCTGCAGCCCTTGTTCCTTGGTTATAAAATCTCTTATTTATGGCTGTAACTGTAGAAGGTGGAGACTGAAGGGGAGACGCTTCTGTGGGTCACCAGTGCCAAGGTGCCTCATTTGTGGTGGTGCCCTCGAAGGGAATGTGCTTGTGAAACCACCTGTCTCCATCTCTGCCCCACCAATACTGCACAGCCTTTCCACAGTTTCTTGTCATTCTGCCACCTGAGCTAACAGCTCATCGCCCTGCGCACACCTTGTGCAGGAGCTGACCCTTCCACCAGGAGCAGGGTTTGGGTGACCCCTGCAGCTGCTGCCTGGATTGAGGTCCTGCTTCGCTGGATCCATCACAACCAATGAGACTTTCTGGGAAGGGGCCATGGTTTCAGTCCTGTGGCGAGTACCCGCCATTTTGGCGACGCCCTCCCCTCAGCCGTGGGGATTTCAGAGCCCGTCCCCCCGCGGCTCACGCGCCGCTGCGGTGCCGAACCAACGGCCTCGGCCTCTCAGCGCCAACGGCCCGCGCGCCACCGCCCGCCCGCCCGCCCGCCGCGCTGCGCGCTGCCTGACGCGCCCAGCTCCCTCCGCTCGCGCTGCCCAGGGCGGCGCTGACTGGCAGCGGAGCGGCCGCCGCTGCTCCACCGGGGCCGTCTCGAGCTGCCGCCCCCAGCTGCCCGCCCTCGGCTTTCAAAAGCCCCCAGAAGAGCCAAAAAAACCCCCAAACAACGCAGAAATAGCTCTTTGCCGACCCTTTTTGTCGCGATTACCCCTCCCCAGTGCGGATTTACCGCACTGGAGCTGGTCCGTCGGCAAGTGAGCGTCTTCTCGTGCCAACTGCCGCGCCTTGTGTTCCCGCTCTGCCCACCCCGTGCCACCCCCTCGCTCCGTGTTCACTCACTACGTTCCCGAACGCCTTCTTTCATTACCGTGATGGTGTGTGTGTGTGTGTGTGCGTGTGAGTGTGTGTATGTGTCTCGGCGAGTGCCCGTTGTCGCGGTTCCACCTGCTTCAGATCTGCCGCCAGTGGAGACGCTCCGCCCGGGCCGCTTCGGCAGCCCTCCCAGCACACACAAGACGCTTTCCCGACTTCGAAACCCCCCCCTAAAACAGCTCCTTGCCGACACCCTTCCCCAGTGTGGACTGACCTGCGCTGGAGCCGATTTATTGGGCGAGTGAGGAAACAGCTCTTCGCACAGCAGCCAGGTCCGAGACCACGCAGGGCTCTTGCCTCACAGCTGACCTTAAATACACCCAGCTGAGGCTCCACGAACAGGGGAGAAAGAGGTTGCAGAGTTTCTGTGCCTCACTCAGGTGCATGAATATCAGATATCAAAAAGCAGGTATCTATGAAGCTTTATTGTGGGAAGAACAAGAAGACTTATCAAGAAAAAAAAAGTAGTCTGATTATGAAAACATCGCTAGTGTTTTGAGTGAAATGCCATTTAAAGACATTCAAGGTATCTACTGATGTTTGTTATGTGTTCTATTTGTTGATTGTTTTTTGAAACATAACTGAAAACAAATTGAGAGTAAATAATGTCCATTGACTCCATACTTACAGCCCAGTCTGGATCCAGAAATCTAGAACAAAAATTGCAATTAATATCTACTACCATTGTGAATTTGAGTGGTTGGTCTAAGATGTATTTTTTGCCCTCTGGTTCTGTGAGAACAAATTAGTACATGGCCCACATTCTTGACAAGTTTGATAGCTCCTGACTTTGTCCTTGAAATATTTATAAAAAATTCTAATGTTAATGTATTTTTTAACTTCTGCAGGCATAGTCCACCTGTACGTGAGAGTCAATTCTTGTAAAAATAAATTGCATAGAGTCTTTAGTATGGTTAAACAGTTGATTAAACTTCTCAAGTTAAATAAAAAAAAGAAAAGAAAAAGAAAAAAGTAAATGTGAAACAGAAGCAGTATGCTTCTTTGGTGCAAAAGTGAACTGTTTTGTTTTCATCTTGGGCTCCAGCTGTGACTCCACATAAACTAGGAAGACAGGCATCTAGTTTAAGAGCACTATATGCATAGGTCAATATGGGTTTTTAATTCAGTGTTCAATGCTAATAAGCACACAGAAGCCATAGTTGAAAACCTGACTGGACAGTATTCAAGATGTGAATTGTGAATGGAAAAGCACAGTAATTATGTAAGTTCAATTGATAACAAATTAAAATTAATAGGAAAGAACAAGTGGTAGGTCCCTTTGGGCTTTCCATGTAAAAGAAAAGCTTCTGAAAAGTACACTGGGTTCATTAGACGAAAGCAAGCACATGTGAGAGTCACATACACAGTGACAAGATATTAATTCTGAAATGATAATTACATTCAAAGTCAGTAGATCAAAGAGGAACTGTGTAAACAAATCTGGTACGGTTCCCCTCTTTATAATAGCTCTGTCAAGATTAGTTACTGGCAAAATTTAAAGGTTTAAAAGTTCAGCACTGATATGAATTCTGAATTTTAGAGGCTTACTTGAATATTAGTGTAAAGTTTGAATGCAAAAATAAGGTGACTATTCTAGCAAGTGATTATGTTTTACTTCCTACATGCAAGAGAAGAGCCAAAACTACAATATTTTACATCCATCACATGCCAAGTGGTCACTTTTTAAAGAAGCCTGTTCTTCTCTTTACTTAATCTTCAGATGGCTTTCACCCAGCTCACTGGCCTTTTTTCCACATTGTCCAACATCTTGCCTTTCAGAAGGTTAAGAAGAATATTTGATATTCTTATTGAAATGCTGTTGGATGTAATGTCTGATCCATACAATATTTTGATAGTCAAATAAGTTTTTTCAGTTTCCAGAAGAAAAACTGCTTTGCAGCTAATGAGAAAAAAACCCAAACCAAACCAAAAACAACCAAAAAAAAAAGGTAAAATCAGATGTATATTGGGCTTTTGTTAAAAAAAGAAAAATCATTTACTGAGCAAGTTCCAAACTAAATTCATATTGATCCACTGACATTAGTGAAACTGCAACTTAGCTCTCCAATTTATCACCACCTGATATTCTAGTGTGTTACTGTTGGATCCATACCTAATTAATATTTTCAAGTTATTATCATAATTATTGTTGTGAATGGGCTGGCGAGAATATCTGTCTCCTAAGGTCTACATCAACATCTAATGCCCAACAGCTTTTAGACACTTTCCAGAGGCCTGAGGAGTGGGGATCATCCAGGAGTGTTTCATAGGCACTCTGACCACTCTACAAGAAAACAGGAGAGGGTAACAAAGCAACATGTCTGCATCACCTTGCAATGTCATTCTCAGCAGGCCTTTGTCCTTGCAAAAGTCACATTAGGATTATTCAGCTCACTGACATCAGAACATCTCCAGAGGACACAAGAAAGTTATGCCTTCCCTGCCTACCTTTCAACAGAAGCTGTATCCCAGCCACAAAGTAATCATTTCTGGACTGACTGTGGTGGGGAATGAGCTGCTGAGATGTAGCAGTGCTGCAAACCTTGAGGTTTTAGTGAGAATTTAAACAATAGTAGGTGATTTGAACCTCAAACTTTGCAGAAAATCCCAAACTTTGTCAATTTTGCTTGGAAATCTGTAGTGAAAAAAAAATAATTATATCCTTTTGTTTAAACCAGTAATAGGGATGGATTTGAAAAGAAAATAGAAAATAGAAAAAAAGAAAATTAAAAAAAAATTAAGAAAAGAAAATGAAAGAAAAGAAAATAAAAGAGAAAAAAATAAAAGTGAAATTATATAATATTTTTTTTTTAAAGTCTATGTTTTAAAGTATAAGTAGCATTATAGATGAGCAGCAAAATGGTACTGAAGGCCAATTAAAAATATTCAAGTTAAGTGCTCACTAGCAAAATCTACACTGAAGTACAAAAATGAAGGATAGGAACTAGGTATTTTGCTTCAAAAAATTTATTCCAGGCATACACATATTTTACTCACACTGAGGTACTGCAGCAGCAACTTCCAGCAGCAAATGACAGAGTACAGCTCACACAGGAGAACTCTACACTTCAGCTATTTCTTTAAAAGAAGAGCCTGTATAAATATCACACCATTGTAAATTCAAGTTATCAAGACTGCACCAGATGTAGATTTATCCTAGAGGATTTTATGTGTTTTGCAGCAGCATGTCTCATAAAAACTGCAATAAATATGCTAATTTTTAATGGGTTTAATATTTTAGTTTCATATTTTATCAACTTGTAAAACAAAGATTAAATGTATATGGATATTATACACTTGGATATTGCTTTCAAAAGTGTTATAATAAGTATATAATAAAATTAATATTTCAATAAAGAGCCAACAATTATTTTTCATTTGGTATTTGGAATGGCTAAGTCTTTGGCCAAATGATACTATTTTCAAGGGACATTAGTGGAATTAGTTTGATTTGATGGCTTCACCTTCATTTTAATCTTTTGGCAGTAGTGGTTATGGATCTTCTATAGATAAGTTTTCATAAAGGCATTTGGCATTCATGTTTAATACTAAGAAATCCTGATTCAGAGGCTGAGGGCTAAAAAGTGACAGAATATTTAGCAGAGGTGGAAGGGTGATGAGCAGAGGTATTCTATTTATCTTTCTAATTATCAGCTATCTAAGGAGATGAAGAGAACTTTGATCTTGCAGGTGAACCAAAATGCTAAGTATTAGAGGGATATAATTAATGGTCTCTAAACAATTTCACAAAGAGATGACAGGGAATATGTCATTATCTTCACAAACATTATCCACGAAGGCCAAATTTTGCTTTTGGGGTATTCACATTTTTGCAACAAAAGAGTTTAAGTCTGGTATGCATCACATTAAAAATAAGTTTATGCCATGATGTATTTTTTTTTTTGTGCTTTGATAAACTAATATAAATTGTTGAATGATCTCACCAGTAATAAAATCAAGAAACAGGGCTTCATGTTTCTGTTTTTATAGAAGAAACACACATGAAACTAAATTAATAAATCACAATAAATGGTAGTGTAAGGCTTCCAGGCTTCTTTCACTGGTGTTAGCAGGGAATGAATGGGTTTTCCTTTTTACTCCAGCTTTCATTCTTGGTCCATCTTTCCTTCTGGAATACATAGCTCACTGTTTTCCTTCTAATAAATTGTGTATATGTATATAACATTTCATATAACCACATTTCCACGAGCAGTTTATTTTGAAGTTCTTCACTACAAGTGCTTCAGAGTTAGCATTTTCCAATTCCACTAATAGAAATGGAATGCATTATTTCTAGATGTAGAAGTATGGCAGTTGGGGTGGTTAATTATATTTTGTCTTAATGTGTCAGTTGTACACAGCTTTTTAAATTAGTATTCCATGTTTGTTTATTCCTCAGCTTTATTTGCTATTATACCAGTTTTCTCTTCTGAAAATGTTGCATCTTCATCCCTGTGAGAATTATCATCAGCTCAATGTCTTGTGAGAGATCATTGTGCATATGAGCATACAGCATTTGTTAGACTTTCAGCCAGAAATACAGATGTATTTGATGTTATAATACCAAATAATCATACCTGAGTACAATTTAGCAGCCAGCTCTTCTGAACTTTTAGCCACAAAAAATAAATAAAATAAAATAAAATAAAAGAATAAAGGGTTTTGAGGATTTTCTTAATAAAGAAATCATGAGTACAGTCAGGAAAAATGTGCAAGATGGGTTTGAAACATGAGGTGATCAGCTCATAGTGTGAGTGGAGCAGCAAGCATTTTTACCATACACAGAACTACACATCCCTATACAGACACTGAATTTGCCTCATAACTAGACAGGCAGATGTTTCAGAAGCTCACAGTGAGGACAGTGATCAAAAGAACTGCACTGAATCTCCAGGAATCACACTGAGGAGAATGCATTTACATAATTATATGTATACATACAGTTCACTTGCCAGATCATGCAGACTTTCAAATGGAGCCATATGAGGCATGTGTTAACATTTACTAGAGATGAGGTAGTTCAGGGTCCTTTAATAATCATTCAGCCCCACCTGAAAAATAAAAAGCAACAGCTAGAGTGGAGCAGTATTGTTACATGCTGTGAAGTGCTTTATTGTAGCTTGTAAAATTAAAAGAGAACAGAGTCTAAATGCAGACAGTAACAGGGTCATAGATTTTTAAAGCATACTTTTATTTTAGAAAATAGCTCTAAGAATGGCATCTTGTGGAGGTTCTCTGTTCATTATCCCAACCACTCCAACTTAGCTTTGCTTAAGTGTCAAGTAAAAAAAAGATGTTTTCCTCACAGTTTCAAGCTCTGTAAACTCACCCTTCTGACTGCCTTGACAGCAAGTCAACCCGAGATGCTTCCTGCTAACATCACTGCCAGTTCCACTGACCCAGTGGGAAAGCTGAATTCTATGTAAGTGTAAATAGGCACAGAAATTTATGAAGCATCTTTTGTTTTTTAGCTCTGTCATTGGCCTGTGTCCCAAATCAATCTGGAGCCTAGATAAGAGATGAGGGGAAGTGATAGAGAGGAGGCTGTCATCACCAGTCAGCACAAAGCAAAGTCATGAACAGTGCTCAGTGAAATGTGGTAAAGTGGAGAGGGCATGCAGAGGAACCAGGGATGAGCAGACCCATATCTCACCATGAGAAGACAATGTCAGGCTGAAGCTGCAGTCACAAGACTGTTGCTGCATGGAGAAAGGCTTGCTGAAGAGGACACAGCAAAATCACAAAGAAAAATAGTAGAAGAGGAGAGGCAAGAATATCTTGCCAACTAATCAAGAACTGCCCCCAACAGATTAATTAGATATGACATTGTTTGCCTCTCAGACCCAGGTACATAGAGAGGAGGTAACAGAAGATAGGGTGATAGATGTGGATTCTAATCCCCAGTGTAAAATTAGTGTCTGTGTGATCCCAAATAACCAAAGTACTGGTAGATAATAATCAGTCATTTGGATCTCAACATTTTTTACTTACCCTCACCAGGACATAGTCTCTAGAACTACAAGGATACACAAGAAAATAAAACCAAGCTATATCATGACCAATTCCAGAAGCATCCCAGAGTCAGTTTGGGACTAACTAAAGATTGTTAGTTAGTCATTTATCTAAAATGGGATATGTCACTGAGCCATTTAAACACACATCTGTTTGACTAAAAGCAAGGTTACCTCAAATGCATATATTGAAGAAGCAAATGTAACATCTTATTTACTGTGTGTTATGCCAAGGTTGAAAATTTCAGTTCAAAGCCCTGAGTCAGCTTCAGTTTAAACTCTTGGGCTATTCCTACATGAATAATATACACAGTGTCTGGGCCCATTAGCTAACCTGAGGACAACCAGCACAGAACTGCCCATGTCCACATGATTAAACTCTCAGTTTCAGAACAGGATTGATCATCAAAGTCGTTTTTGGCACATGCTAACTTCCAGATCAGGGTTAGGAATTGGTTGGAAGAACACTAATTGGCCCAGGCCAAGTTCAAGCCAAGGATCACACTAGCTCACTGTTTTCCTTCTAATAAATTGTGTATATGTATATAACATTTCATATAACCACATTTCCACGAGCAGTTTATTTTGAAGTTCTTCACTACAAGTGCTTCAGAGTTAGCATTTTCCAATTCCACTAATAGAAATGGAATGCATTATTTCTAGATGTAGAAGTATGGCAGTTGGGGTGGTTAATTATATTTTGTCTTAATGTGTCAGTTGTACACAGCTTTTTAAATTAGTATTCCATGTTTGTTTATTCCTCAGCTTTATTTGCTATTATACCAGTTTTCTCTTCTGAAAATGTTGCATCTTCATCCCTGTGAGAATTATCATCAGCTCAATGTCTTGTGAGAGATCATTGTGCATATGAGCATACAGCATTTGTTAGACTTTCAGCCAGAAATACAGATGTATTTGATGTTATAATACCAAATAATCATACCTGAGTACAATTTAGCAGCCAGCTCTTCTGAACTTTTAGCCACAAAAAATAAATAAAATAAAATAAAATAAAATAAAATAAAATTAGATAAAATAAAAATAAAATAAAATAAAAGAATAAAG
>VYZU01075837.1:32409-44505 GCA_013401355.1 Ceyx cyanopectus | reverse complement strand
GTATTTCTGATTTTCATAGGGTGTACTTAATAAAATTAACAGTTGGAACAATTTCCAAGACAAGTGGCAAAAGAAGCAAGTGAAAATATGTTGTTCTGTTGTTTTATTTTTTTTTCTGTTTAAATTAAGCAATAACTGAGCTGTGATAAACTGAACAACATCACTTAGCAGCATGCACAATGAGAAGCTAAAAGCTTTTGATTAGACTCTTACTCAGTAGGGGTGAAAAATATAATTTAAAATACTCAGGGCAAAAGCTGGATTGTTCATTTTGTATTTTAGCCCAACAAAGCTACAATTAGACTAAATTAGTTAACTTACTCATTAGCCTTCAATAGAAATTTGGATGCACACTGACTCCCTTGTTGCTGTTTGAAGCAAAGCATATTTCTAGCTCAAAATAGTAATGTATAACAGTTTAATCAGTAGATGTAGAGGTTACTTCTGGAGCTGGCTGTGTTAGAAGTCAAGTTTTCATGTGTTCAAGCCACGATCCACTCACCAGGTCAGAAAATAAATTAATTTCTGTATTCTTGGAGACATCAAAATAACAATTCTACATTTCTTAGACTAGTAATAAAGAACCAGTCACTTTTAATCAAAGGAATACCAGTCATAGTAAACCTAACATTTGAATCCTAGATAAGAAAATCTTGGCCTCACTAAAGTCAGAGGCAAAGCTCCATTTGATTTTACTAGGGCCAGGGTTATAATCTCAGTAAATGAGGAATGTTAAGATCTGGGACATATGCCTCACATGTTCCCCTTGTTTTTCAGACTTTCCCAGGCATGACAAGAGAATTTTGATAGGATTGTGCTGCACATCAGCCTTCAAACTATGGAAAATCATGGATCAAGCATCACTGTGGCAAAGCTAGCTCTCACTCCTACTGCACTTGGTAAGTGCTTGGTGTGTAAGGAATATAGTTTTAGACTAGCAGTGTGATAAAAACAAATAATAAGGGAAAAAATGTAGTGTCAAGATATTTTGGAGAAAAAGTGAGCAATGATAAAAAAGCAAAGCAAAGCCACTGAGCTTTGCTATCTATACTGGTAATGGCTAGGGGGAAAGTTAAGATTTTTTTTCTTAAATCTTTCTCAGAAAAAATAATCCTGAGGATGCAGGAAGGACTGTAAGATCTGGTCTTTTGATAGCACTAGGCTTTAACTTTTCTTTCTTTGATTTACTTTAATTTGAATTATATAAGTTGTTGAGGGTTTTGGGGTTTTTTTGGTTTTGTTAGTTTATTCTTTTTTTTTAAGCATAAAGCTAAAATACCTACAGCCATTTCAGAAATTACATTATATTATAACAGTACACAAATGGGTTTAAGTAATGAATCCTGAGGATCATAAGTCACACTGTGCTACCCTGTTATTTACACTGAAGAGCTAACTTGTAGAAAAGAACACCTATTTTGTTTAAAATATGACAAATTGAATTCTCTTCCACTTATTCTAGAAATGTCTCAAATTGCTGCAGAGGGGCAATCTTAATCAGAAAAGCACACCATGTAACATGGAATATATCAAATAAGGAATTAACAGTTCTTTTTAGTTCCTTGCCAGCAGAACAAATTAAGATAATTGAGCTCAAAGTATCCATGCAGTCCAAAAGCTATCGTTCTCCTGTGGCCAGGCAACAAACTCTCATTTATTTCCATGCCAATATAGATAGAAGTTTTGAGTCTGATCCATTAAGAGCAGTGAGAGTCAATGGAGAAAGTGGACCATGGACCATCCTTTGACATGATCAGGAATACCTAACAAATGACAAAAGCTGTCAAATGGTCATGATTTTGCCCAAATATTGTGTTCCTTCTTAGTAAACACTGAGACTATCTTGAAAATATTCTTCTAACTGGTTTACTAAGTACTTCACCTCCCTTGTCCTCTCCAAGCAGCAGCAAGCATGGTATATTTATTTCCACAAACATTGATTCAGATTTTAAAATTAACAACTTTCTGCTACATTTGCATCATGTTTATAATATTTTTTCTGCACACATTCAAGCAATTGAATTTCACTTGTGTAAGTGCTAGCAGGATCTAATCAATTCCTATTAAAGTCAGTGATAGACTTTCAGCTGCCAGTCCCACATCAATATAAACTGAAATATACATGCTTAAGTATTTGCACTAAAAGTTACAGAGTTCATGGAAAAAAAACAACTGTTGAGTTAACAAAGGAGACAAAAATCTTCTAAAACTTATAAAAGCTATGTTGAGGAAATTAAAATTCTATACAAGCAGAGAAAAATATTTTTTTTCAGCTATGTCTGGATTTGTTCATTTCAGTGTGTTGAAGATATAAAGCTATTTATATCAAAGATAAATTGCCAGTTTCTATATCAGCTATATCAGTTTATAATGGTTTCGAGAAAATGTTTCCAAAAGCCTTATGAGAGACAAGAATCAAGCTAGACATTTCACAGAAAGTATAGGAAAAAAAGTTGATTTAAACTAAATGGAAACTCTATGAAATGGCAAAATCATTTCCATACTAAATCTAACACTGTAGATTCTGTCCAGTATAGTTGAGAGGCATACCTTAAAACATTTGCCCAAAGAAAATGAAGGAAAACTTCTTACCTATGCTGGGTGAGGATCTTAGTGAACAAGGCAGGTACATGAAGCTGAGAAGCTGCAATGCTACAACAAAAATATTTATTTATTTATAGAGCTGTTTTCAAAGAACACTTACCTTGGGAGAGTATTTGAATAGTATTCCCCTGGTCTCTGCAGAGTAATTGCTTCTGTTGTCTTGATTCTAGCTTCAGAAAATAAATCTCCTAAATTATATCATCTTGCTGTTACATATTGACATCTGGGGGTGTTTGGTATGTAGATTCACTTACCACTATATAGTGACATAAATGATATTCTGGAGGATCTTAGGACAAAATAGAGAAAATATGAAATAGTACTTTGCAGATATTGTTACTTTTTACATTAAAAAACTAATATTAAGTCCCCATTTTTTAACAGTCAGTAGGTATTAAGATGACTGGCTGACATATTGTTGTGTTGTTTTGTTTGTTTGTTTTTCCAGTCAATCCCCTAATGGACAGAATCAAAGGAAAAGAAGGGAGCCAGACATGGTAGAAGAGGCTGAGTGGCAGAATGCAAAGCAATGTAAAATCCTAACCTCTATTGAAGATTATCAGGGGTTTTCATGGGGATGCTGTCCTCCCCATCACACTCCTCAGAGTGGTACTCATCTCTAAAGTGATACTACTTGAATTAATCACAATGAAAACCTGTACTGTTCCCGTCACCAATTTGTTGTGATTTTATTTTGTAAATCTTAATCCTTTCAAGTCACCATTGTTCATGTTCCAGACCATCACAATGTTCTTGCCTTCATCCTCAATAGATCAGGTATACATAATATTGTTTTAAAGAAGTATTGATTTTTTCACAAAGAAATGCAACAGGCACGCAGTTTGACAGAGTATGGAACTACTGTGTTCTGCAGTTCTTAGTTCTGGAAAGTTCTGAAAAATGATAAGAAGAACTCAAATTAAATGAAATATAGATGTCATATCTTGCTACCTTCTTTAAAAGGATATTTAAAATAACAACATGAGTAAAAAGCCAGCAGCTGTGTTCTCTTCTCACACTATATTGACTTTTATGAGATTACTCAGTTTATACAGAAGTGAATGAACCAAAATCAAGTTAATATTCCAAGAATATTCTGAGGTTTTATGAAAGACAAAGAATAGGGCCAAATACTTTGCCTCTTTAAAAAAGTGTGTGGGCTCAAAACTTCTCTGTTTTCATTTAACATATTCATAAGTTTAAATATAATTTTGCTATATCCTGCAAAATTAAAATGTGTGAAAGCGTAATTACAACACTAGTGCCAGTACCCTAAAAGGAAACAGCTTGCATTCGCACAACAGTGCTTGGTAGAATTACCAGACTAATCAGTGGCTAATATCTGGACATTAACTTCTCAGAGCCCAAAAGTTCAGTGATCCTCTTTTGGAGGGAAAGTGGGGAAAAAGTGTGTAGAAATATAGTTGCCTACAGAATTTATTTTCCAGTAGTGACAAGGAGATGGGAGAAGCAAGAAGAGCAGTGAGAGATGGGAACAGACCTTTTTTTCCATGTTTTTTCCATCTTTTGATATAGAGTAGCATATCACACAAAAGCATGTGCTGCAGGTGGAGTCCACAGCTACACAGACACCTGCCATCCAGGTATTTTATTTTATGTCTGCCAACATGCAGGAGGGGGTTCAGAGTTTATTCACCCACTAATTCTTCACAGCAATGTCAATATTTGGCCTATGCTTTTCTTCTGCACACAGCTACAACATTTTTGTACTACTTTATATAGAATTATTGTAGTGGATTTACCTCAGGTGACAGCTATATGCCCACCCAGATACTCAGTGGGACAGGAGGTGGTACAGGAATAATAGGAATGAGAAAACTCATGGTTCAAAATAAGGTTGCTTACCATTTGTCATCACAGTTGACAGATTGGTGACTGGGAAAATTAATTTACTTTCAAATAACATGTATATGCATATATTTAAATACTGTTTCAGGAACTAGGAAACAACAACAAAACAAATACACACTTTGGGAAAACACCTTTCCTTTCCATTTCTCAAGTTCAACTTCAATCTCTTCTCCTCCCCTTCATTCTTGCCTCAGGTTACACTCAGGCACCTCAGTGAGGCAAGGGGTAGTGTGAGAGTCTTGTGGTTCCTCTCAAGACTTTCTTCCTTTCTCTCTCCTCTAGCTTTGGTGTTCCCTTTGCTGTTCCTATTTCCCCCTCCTTTTTCTCCCTGTGTTTTGTTGTTTGGTTTGGTTTGGTTTTTTCCCTGCAGGCCCACATTGCCTCTGGGCTTCTTTTTGCCTCCAACACACTTGTAGAAGCTTTTCTTGTCCTTGACCTCCCTCGCCAGATTAATTTCAAGGGAGGCCTTAGCTTTCCTTGTTGCATCCCTGCATCTTTTGACAAACTCCTGTATTATTCCCAAGTGGCCTGTCCCTCCTTCCATGTTTTATATATTTCCCTCTTCTGCTTAAGTTTGTCCAGTAGCTCCCTGCTCAACCATGCAGGTCTCCTAACTCTCTTACTAGATTTCTTGCTCTTTGGGATGCACTGATCCTGAGCCTGAAGGAAATGGTGTTTGAATATTATCCAGCTTGCTTGGGCCCCCTTGCCCTCCAGGGCCCTATCCCATGGGACTTTTCCAAGCAGTTCCCTGAGCAGGTCAAGGTTGGCCTTTCTGAAGTCCAGGGTAGCAATCCTGCTTGTGGCCCTGTGCCAGCTGCCTGTAATTCTGAACTCCACCATCTCGTGTGATAGTCACATTAAATAGTCAATTAATTCCTAATTTTAATTTCCTTGTTTGTGCAGTTTTTGCTTTACCTATTAAACTGCCTTTATCTTAGCCCATGAGTTTTCTCACTTTTATCCTTTCAATTCTCACCTCCATCCCACTGTGGGCAGAGTGGCTGTGTGAGTCTGAGCTGCTGCGTGTGATTAAACCATGGCACCCAGTGAAAAAAAAAATAAAAGAAATATGGATTAAGTGGAACAACAGAGATGTTTTATTTTGGACAAAATACCTACAGAGAAGCTCCAGTATCTGAAAATATGTTTGACCTTGCCCAGAGCACACTCTCTGCCTTTCCCAGATTTACTTTTTTTGCCAAACTGTTCTTCATCCATAAATTAAATTTATTTTTTAAATTGCATTTATCCTTGAGCTTGGCTCTAAGGCTATGGCTCTATCTTGTGAAGATGTAATCTGCTTTTACTGGCACTGGAGCCAGTGGTCTGGCACCTTCACATAGATGGTGCATTCAGAAACTAGAGCAGGGTGTTCAGTCCTGGAAGGCAAGGCTTGGAACATTTGCCAGGCAGTGCCAGAGCAGGCAGGTATCTGTCCTGTCTCCAGGAGACCAGTTTGCCTCTTGTCTCACACAGTGGTTGGGGTTCCTCCTCTGGAGGACGGTCTGGTTCTGTAACATTTCAGCAGCATTTCTTTTTTACAACTATCTTAGCCCATCCAGAAAAGGCACTTTTTTTTCTTTTTTTCTTTTTTTTTTTTTTTTTTGTGGATGATGTCCTTGATGAACAAGGTAGATTTATTAGCTCTAATGTGAGGACAGTTTTATCAGGAAGATCAAAGACAACCTGTCAGGCATGTGAAAAAATAGTTTAAGACATATTTTTCTTTAGACAATTTATTTTTTACTACTTCTTTAATTGCAATCAATATTGTATTGACATTTCACAGGATGATAAGCCAAAAATATTTAAACTTCAAGATTTATTCTTTTTTTTTTTTGGTCTTCAGGGTTGTAAATCTTTGTCTACAGTAGTTTAGTTACTGGTGAATTTGCTCAGTACCTTTCTTCCATAAAATCTTGCATCGATTTGCCTACAGCTTCACAAGGTGTGAAGATGACATTTTCTGTATCATGGATATATGTGATTATATTGGGGTTTATAAACAAATTTCAGGAAAATATGTTCAAATGTCAAACAGAACAAAGGTATTTTTTAGTTCATATAAAAAGCAATGCTCGTACTAAGCACTGAATAAACACAGTAATGAATGAAAATGTAACAAATGACAATCTAATCAGTTTACATATAATTTTTTTTCATCAGTGGGATAAATTGAGAATTAGAAATCTGGAACTTACTAAATTTTGGGCATTTAACAGTACTACTTTAAAATTTATTTGTTTGTTTCTATTATGAATGCTTGTGTTTATTTAAAATTACAGATTATTTTTCTTTCTGACCTTGCAAATTTACAGTACCTCTAGATTTTTGGCATTTTTAATGTACACATGTTACTATATTTAGTTCTCCACTTTATTTTGCAGGTGTTATTCTCATGATTGGTCAAGTAGCATCAAGTACAGCGAGCAACAAAGTGTGTACAACAACAAAGTGCAACAAACAAAGTGTCTTCTGTAGCCAGACTGCCTTAAGCTGTTTAGAGAATTTCCCCTGTGGATGGTTCAGATGAATGAGCATAATTAACATGAATCTCCAGTGGCAATGCAGATGACAAATGGATGATTATGCAGCGAAAAACTCTGCCTTTATGTTACCAAGATCTGCTGTTGTAATTGTTGGGGGTTTGGTTTGTTGGTTTTTTTGTTTTCTCTCTCTCTCTCTGATATTTTAAAAATAATAAAAATATTATTGCTCACAAAATAAAAGCAAGTCAGTGAGTACTATATTAGGCTTATTAAATTCAGAGCCTTCATGAATAAGGACTTCTAGATAATGAAATAGAAAGTGAAAGATCAATACCACTCAAGTAAATACAATATAGGATCCAATCTGCCACTACTGAGGCTTTGATGGCAAAAATTCAAATTTTCACAATGCCTGAAGAATTAGGATGATATCAAGCAGTCTATATAAACGTTCTGGAAAATAAGGGAATGGCAAACTATGTGTCACCATAAACAACAGAGATCTTTCTTGTCAAATACCTAACCTAATTAAAGGATTAACTGAGTCCAAATCAATTTATCTAAATATGTGAAAGACACATTTTTACCACAATCATTACATTCCATAACAGGGACATGGCTCTGGATCATGTCATGTATTTAACACTACCATGGAAGGTACTTTGGTGGCAGAAGTATTACCTAAGTATAATTTACTATTGTGCTCAGGAAGGCTGGAAAACAGCTCAAGAAAGGTACCAGAAGCAACACAATTTTAGGAATTAATGAAGAGCTGACAAAGACCCATCCTAGCAAAACAATCACATTTCTTTTACATAAGTGCAGAGTCCTGATCAACGTCGATTCTTGTGCCAAATGGAATATTTAATTAAAATATTTGCCCATGACAAAGCAAGCAATTGCAAATACTCTTATCTCAGCTAAGAAGTTGTGTTTTGGAATTATGAAAGGACAGATGAATAATAGCATTATTAAATAGTATAAGCAGTATTTTGTCTCAGCTTCTTAAGAAGTATTTAAACCTCTAGCTTCTACTGTCTGTGCTCTATATTTGGCTCACATGAGCTTTTAAGGAAAGTTTGATTTTTTTTGATATCTTCACACCTATGAAGACCATCCTCCTAAATTCTATGTAACATGCTGCATGCTGTATGAGTTGATTTTTTTTTTTAATTTTGTTTTGGTTTTCTAAAGGAAACCTCTAATGTGCTCGGGAACTGTTTCTCTTTTGGAAACCCAAAGATTTTGACTTACAGACCTAATGGTCTGTCCTTAAATAATTTATTTTTTTTTCTTTTTCAGGGGTTAACTCTTCTCACTGGGCATTGTGCCTTATTTCTTTTATGAATAATCTAACTTTCACTTCTAGTCAAGGGGTTTCATTGGGCATCTCTTTGCTAGAATGGTAGATCCTCTGGTCTTTTTCTTCCCCTGCTATTCCTCCCATGATATAAAAAGAAACTGAGGTTTTAGACTGGTCAGCACTGCAACATCTCCATCCCACTATTGATTCTGTAGGTTGCATTCAGGCTTCCTATTCATGTCTTTTCTACTTATCCTGCTAATTAGGGCACATTCATTGTAGATGTGAGTTTAAACCTACTCCAGCAGAAAAGGAAGTCTGAACTTGGGCCTCCTACCTTCCCCAAAAAATGTTCTGTCACAAGATAACTTAGAAAATACACCCACAGCCTCCTCTTCTCTCTGTGCTTTTTAGGAAGGAAGGAATTTAAACTCCACTGCCTTACAGCTTAGTTCTGCCAGTTTGAGAACAGCACCTAGGCCGAGGTTTCCCAGGGGACTGAAGTGACACACTGAAATTCACCATCCTGGCTGGACCTACTCACAAGATAGTGAACAAGAGACTTGAAAACAGGACAATTTGAAAGTCTCATAAAGATGCAGTTCTGGTCATGAACTATGGGCTGCATTTACATGATATTTAAGTGAGATTTTTCAGAATGACAGTTTTACCTTAGTGGGTGTTATCACTTCAGAAAATATAATCCTTTTAGATCTGGCCTTTACAATGTAAAAGAAACCTTCATAGCTTTCTACTAGAATAAATGAATGAATAAATTAAAGTGCTTTACATATATATAATGATAAACTGATGAAAGAGTTTTGTCTGCTAAATAAGCACAAATACTCTATTTATCCAGAAAGCAAACGTGTTTAAGTACTGTACCATCTACAAATTACCACTGTCATAACAAATTAAAGCAATTACTTTCCTGCTTTGAATAAAGAGGACAGAGCTACATGTAACCCAGGACACACCACAGCACCCAGAATTATTAGAGGGCTCTTCCTCCTTCTAGCTTTATGTTCTCTCCACCCTTCAGTAAATCTCTGCTCAGCAGAGCTGAGGGTCATTGGCTAAAATACCTCTGTGAGAAGATTTGAATCCAGTTAATTCCCTATGACCACTGCAGTTCCAATTAGCATAGCCCACTGTCAATTTTTGACACTACAAGTCCTAGTCACAGCCTAAGGCCTAACCATGTACAGATTTAACAAGGACTTTAATCTGTATACATGAATGCATTTATGCATTAAGCTAACCTAGAGCTGTCTTTACAGTCATATCATTAGCATAGTCACAATCTTTTTCCAGCAGCAGTTACACTGGCTGAAAAATTACTGTCCCCAGCCCCAGAAGCAAGTGTAGTCTCTGACCTGCCATGTGAGTATTCTCGAGGCCTTTTTCTGTTTGTTTTTAATCCCACCCCCCCAAAAAAAACAACAACAAAAAAAAAAGAACAGACAAAAACAAACCCAAAGAAACAAACAAAAATCAAAATATATATCCATGTTATTATCATTTATATGGACTAAAGTGATTCACCAATACCTGAACTGAAGTACCTGAGGAGGCAGTAGTTTCTGGCACTAATGCTTTGGAGATTTACAACTTCAGTTAGCAGGGTAGCAGCAGGAAAAAAAAATGTGATGGCTTTTGGGCCCTCTTTCTCTCTGTAGGTCTAAGGAAGAAACTGCCTGGTCTGAGAAACTCATTCAATCTTATTTACTTACCCCCTTATTGATAAGTAAGAATTTTGATTTAATTTATCTGAAATTTCATTTTGCCCAGGTGAGATAAATGACCTGTGACACACCCCACAATTTAACAGAATTTAGTTTTGAGAGATAATAATCTGAATAATCTTATGTGTAAAAATGCCACAAGAATAGTATGCAAACAAGCATTCATGGTTGTTACACTATTGAAAACTATTAATAGTTTATGATATTATTTTCTTATCCCATCTACATGAGAAAGGAAGGGAGCATTTAAGAGACACCAAAAATGCAGAATCACACCATGCTAAATTATATGGAAGTGCAATTGTAGTAGGTTGTGAGGCTCAATATGCATTTCTGTGTATACATATAATACTCCAGCCATTATGTCATCAAAGATTCAGGCTAATTAACATGAAGACATTTTGGTAGTGAGCCCAATTTTTTTTAGATACAATATAAAGTGATAGTATCTCTTCTTTAAGCAAAGAAATGCCCAGATAGAAGCATTCAAAGAAATTTTGTTCTACTTTTTTTAGTTTTGGTNACCCAAAGATTTTGACTTACAGACCTAATGGTCTGTCCTTAAATAATTTATTTTTTTTTCTTTTTCAGGGGTTAACTCTTCTCACTGGGCATTGTGCCTTATTTCTTTTATGAATAATCTAACTTTCACTTCTAGTCAAGGGGTTTCATTGGGCATCTCTTTGCTAGAATGGTAGATCCTCTGGTCTTTTTCTTCCCCTGCTATTCCTCCCATGATATAAAAAGAAACTGAGGTTTTAGACTGGTCAGCACTGCAACATCTCCATCCCACTATTGATTCTGTAGGTTGCATTCAGGCTTCCTATTCATGTCTTTTCTACTTATCCTGCTAATTAGGGCACATTCATTGTAGATGTGAGTTTAAACCTACTCCAGCAGAAAAGGAAGTCTGAACTTGGGCCTCCTACCTTCCCCAAAAAATGTTCTGTCACAAGATAACTTAGAAAATACACCCACAGCCTCCTCTTCTCTCTGTGCTTTTTAGGAAGGAAGGAATTTAAACTCCACTGCCTTACAGCTTAGTTCTGCCAGTTTGAGAACAGCACCTAGGCCGAGGTTTCCCAGGGGACTGAAGTGACACACTGAAATTCACCATCCTGGCTGGACCTACTCACAAGATAGTGAACAAGAGACTTGAAAACAGGACAATTTGAAAGTCTCATAAAGATGCAGTTCTGGTCATGAACTATGGGCTGCATTTACATGATATTTAAGTGAGATTTTTCAGAATGACAGTTTTACCTTAGTGGGTGTTATCACTTCAGAAAATATAATCCTTTTAGATCTGGCCTTTACAATGTAAAAGAAACCTTCATAGCTTTCTACTAGAATAAATGAATGAATAAATTAAAGTGCTTTACATATATATAATGATAAACTGATGAAAGAGTTTTGTCTGCTAAATAAGCACAAATACTCTATTTATCCAGAAAGCAAACGTGTTTAAGTACTGTACCATCTACAAATTACCACTGTCATAACAAATTAAAGCAATTACTTTCCTGCTTTGAATAAAGAGGACAGAGCTACATGTAACCCAGGACACACCACAGCACCCAGAATTATTAGAGGGCTCTTCCTCCTTCTAGCTTTATGTTCTCTCCACCCTTCAGTAAATCTCTGCTCAGCAGAGCTGAGGGTCATTGGCTAAAATACCTCTGTGAGAAGATTTGAATCCAGTTAATTCCCTATGACCACTGCAGTTCCAATTAGCATAGCCCACTGTCAATTTTTGACACTACAAGTCCTAGTCACAGCCTAAGGCCTAACCATGTACAGATTTAACAAGGACTTTAATCTGTATACATGAATGCATTTATGCATTAAGCTAACCTAGAGCTGTCTTTACAGTCATATCATTAGCATAGTCACAATCTTTTTCCAGCAGCAGTTACACTGGCTGAAAAATTACTGTCCCCAGCCCCAGAAGCAAGTGTAGTCTCTGACCTGCCATGTGAGTATTCTCGAGGCCTTTTTCTGTTTGTTTTTAATCCCACCCCCCCAAAAAAAACAACAACAAAAAAAAAAGAACAGACAAAAACAAACCCAAAGAAACAAA
>VYZU01075833.1:0-15218 GCA_013401355.1 Ceyx cyanopectus | reverse complement strand
TGGGGCCGCTGATGACGGGAGGCCCGGCGGCGGGGTCCGGTTCCGGGGTGGCGGGCGGCGGCTCCGGGGGCAAGGCGGGCGGGATCGTGATCTCACCGTTCCGTCTGGAGGAGCTGACGAACCGCTTGGCCTCGCTGCAGCAGGAGAACAAGGTGCTGAAGATCGAGCTGGAGACCTATAAGCTCAAGTGCAAGGCGCTGCAGGAGGAGAACCGCGACCTGCGCAAGGCCAGCGTCACCATCGTGAGTGCCGGCGGCGCCGCGCCGGGCCCGGCGGCGGGCGGCTGGGCGGGCGTGTGGGGTGTGCGTCTGTGTGTGGGGGGGGGTGGGGATGCCCCGCCGCGGGGCTGTCCGCGCAGGGCGGGCCCGGCCACCTCCGCCTTCCCTGCAGCCCGGCCGCGGCCTTCCCGCCCTCCCGGCTGCCGCCGGGGGCGGTGGTTGAGGCGAGTTTACCTCGAGCGGGCCCGGCTGTCACCGCGGCCCGTCCGGGGTGGGGGGTGGCAGGGGGGGTCACCCCGCGGCCTTCGGGGGGACCAGGCTCCTTACGGGTCCGGGAGGGAAAGCGACAGGAACCGAGGTGTTTTCGCTGCCGGCCCAGACCCGCGTGGCCGGCCCAGCTCTCCGCGGGAGGCGGCCCTGCGTCCCTGCACTGGGCTGCCCGAGCGGCCGCTGTTTGGGAAGGGGCGGCTCGGCAGGGGCTGAGGAGAGGAGCAGCAGAGGCGAGGCTGGCTGTTCTCTGAACTTTCTCAAAGTAGAGATTTATTTTTTTCAAGTATAAGTAATTTGCAGAGATTAGGGATTATCTCTTCAGCAACAGTGAGTTGCAGGTTAGCATCTTGGTCGCGAATAAATGTTTGGTTTAGTCGTACTGTTTTGTAAGCGGTGGCATTTTAAGAGTTATTTAATAACTAATTTAAAATAAAGTTCTTTAGAACAATGCAAGTAATGCATCCTACTCTGTCCCAGGAAGAGCTCAGCTACTGGTTTGTGAGCACCATGACGATAATGTGAAATTTAACATCATTTTACATGATGCTGTTAGGCATCAATCCTCAGTAAAGTACATGTGAAAATACAATGAATATGTTATTTTTTTCTTCTGTGAGAGTTGGGACTTTAAGAGTTTAAACTTGTGGAGGTTTTGCTAATTCAGTGGTTAGAGTGATTGTTTAGATGTAGGGATTGTGGCCTGCAAGCATACAAAATAGGCAGCACATTTAAGATGTAGTCCAAATACTTGTATATTCTGAACTGTACTTCCTTGCTGGTCCAGATGCCTTGAAGATGCCATAAAGTTCACTTTATGATAGGCATGATGGCTGTTTTATCAATAATCTTTTTTTTGGTTGTCATGATATTCTAGCAAAGAAATGGAGCTTGTCTAAGCAAACCTCTCATCTGCTCCCAGTAGTAAGTGTTCAGTGTCTAGCAGGATGTGGGCCAGAAGAGTGCATGAAATACAATACAGAAGTAATTTATTCAAGGATGACAAATATAGTGCTAGTCAGGAAATGTGTGCTTTGTTAATACTTTACGAGACAAAAATGTGTCTTAATTAGGTAGCAATGGAGTGCCTTCTAATGTTGAAAGGGACTAAGACATCTTGTCAGTCAGACATTTTCTGTTTGCCTATTAGAGAGGCACAGCATATTTTTGAAGCCCTGGTAGGTGTATTGATTGTAAATATCTTGAAAAGATGCTTGTGTGTGTTGAATTTTTTAGGCACTGTCTCTAGGAACTGATTGTCTTGTATTTTCATTTACAGAAATGAAGTAGTTTTCTTATACAGAGTTTGAGATTTATGACATCTTGGACAAAAAGAGAAAAGGGGTTAGACTTCCATAGCATCCTGTAGGCTGTATGGAAAACTGACATCTTTAGCAGACACATTGAGTTTGGTATGCTGAACTGTGTGCACAACTGAGTAAACCACTTCTAATTCAGCAAATGGTGAAATAATAAATGCAAAACATAACTTTTTTTTTTCAGGCCACTGAGACTGTGCTGTGGTCTCCATAGTCTGTAAACACTTCTGCAGTAGAAATAGTTTGTTCTGTTGCTCTAGTGTACAAGTCAGTGGAGATGAAACGTGCCATTTGCATGTAAATGTAATTAAGCAGAAAGTCTTCAGCTTTTTCTCCATTGTGATTCTAAACCTTTGTCAGTTTACTTCCCTACCAGCCCCCTCAAGCTCCTCGATATGCTCTGCACACCAGTTTCCTGCTGCAGACATTAATGGCACAAATCAGCTTTGATTTTATCAAGTGTTGAAGCTCTGTGGAGCACAAATGAAAGCAACAGTAGCCAAAGCAGCAGGTGAAATGGGCAAACCTGTGTGCTGTAGGTGAAGGTGACTCTTCCAACCACATGGTTCTTCATCTGGGTGCCTTCTGTTGTGCCAGTGCCACAGAGACTTTCTCTAGCTGCCACCACCAGTGCCTTTGGTGGTTTTGAATGTTTTCCCTTTAAGGTTTACTAAGTAGAATTCAGTCACCTTTTTCCTACAGATTGGGCCCGTGCTGGTGTGTTAATGTGACATCATCTCTGTTTCTGTGTGTGGTGTTACCAGTGTCAGTACCTCTGTGTACCTCATTTAAATAGCTTGCTGCATAGGATCCTGTTAGTTCTATTTAGTAGCATAGGGTTGAAAATAAGGGTTAATTATCTGTAGGAGACCAACATTTTAACTGTTTGCACTTGGAAAGCTGACTGAGAAAAGGTGTTGACTTGGCAGGGTTGTATACTTGGAATTTCATATGAACCCTCATCTAAAACATTTGAAACCAGATAACTGCTTTAATACTGAAATTAGTAAAGCTAGCTTGGACTGAGTGTCTAAAAAGATGTGCAAACTCCTTCCAGTAGCCCAAAATGCAAGTGAAATAATGCTGCTCATGTGCAGGACTGTGAAATTAAATAAATATATGTGACAACTTTATCTCACCTGCTATTATTGGTAACAAGCTGTGAGGGAAGGAGCAAAGCAGGGAGAAGTCTAAGCAAATTTAGTACAATCTAGCAGTACAACAGCATTAAGTTTCAAAGTATTAACAAGAAATAACTACGATCCCTTGGCCCATTTGCAGAGAGTTCATTTATGTGTATGAACAGTCTTTATGACACTATGGTTTGTTTCTGCAAGGACTTTTTTAGGAAATGAATCTTTTAGGGATGGATGGTGCCTACACTGGGAAAAATCCCACACCTGAAGATGTGAGATGCATCTTATCTGAGATACGTAGTAACGAGTTCAGGTCATAGTGCTGCATTACCAGAAGTGGATTTCCTCTGTAAACTTCCTTAATTTTTTGTTGAAAAGGGTTTATTAAGGAGATTTCATATTTAATGGACTAAGACTGAGACAGCACAACTTTTCAGTGAAATAACAGTGCCTTCAGAACTGGGTGGTGGTGGTAGTGTGGCTGCTTTTCAGAAGATTGAGGGGTTGCATGTGACAAAAGCTGAAATGCTTTAGCTGGGTGTAGGGGTGTCTTGGTCAGGAAGTTTCTTTTGAAGTGAGTAGAAATTGGATTTCTTATCTTCTTTTTTCTACTTTTCAGTGTTTGATATAACAAAGTCATCCCATTTCAGTGAAAGCCATGCAACCTTTAACTGATAGTGAAGCATTTTGGTTTTCTTTGTTAACTGTTTTGAACTGACAGGCCTCTGCAAACAGAATCCTTTTAATAGCAAGAAGAGTTTGATTGCTACAGGTATGTGCTTACTCTTGGATACAAGATTCAGAGATTTAGCTCATGTAAATTGGCCTGTGATAGTGAGGTTTCTTCTGCAGTGTTAGAAAATTAAAGTATAAGTTTCAATCTGTTTAGTTTTTAAACTGAGATAGTGTATTTGAGAAGCCTTAATTTAAAAATCAGATTTTACAAGAACAGCTTCTCAGTTGCTTTGTAGGGAAGGGAATTCCCCTAGAAGTCCAAATCTGTGGTGCTGTGTGTCTCCCAAACAGGATCATCAGCACAGATCAGACAATCTGTACAAAACAGTAATGGCAGAAGTAACACTTGGATGCTGGTTTTTTTTGTGCTTGCTGTGAGTTAATGCTGCCTGGTAGCAACTGCCACTAGCAGAGGACAGTTGTATCTTTTGGCTTCTTGGTGTTCTCTGTTTCTGCTGATCACTGTGAACAGCCTTCTCCTGTAGCCAGCTGGGAGAAACAAAGGAAGAAGCAGCCTTACCTTGTATTTCCTTGCCCCTACTCAGAAATCCTGAAGAAATTTAGTTTCTTTAGTTAACGACCATCTCCTGAAACAAACAGGCTTTCTGGGAAAATTCTGTGTGCTGTCATAGGCTTGTTACAGTTTTCTCAATAAACAACCAGCTTTAGATGCTGGAAATTAAAGAATGGGTTTAGCATTGTGTTCTCAAGGAAGTGTGCAGTGGGATTTGTGTGTGTGTATGCATTAGATCTGTTGCTGTTGGTCTTCATGGAAAATGTCAGGCTGGATAGATAGTTTGAGAAGTGAGTGGTTGTGCTGTGGTGTCAGAAATCCCCTGTAAAAGTGCTTTTCAACTGCTTTTTTCTTTCCTGGAGTTTTCATTGGAATTTCCAAGTGAAACACCTGTTTCAGTGCAGAATATGCCTAGTAATAGTTGAAGAAAGGGCAGGATAGGCTAATGGAACTGAAATATGAACCTTTAAAAGGTGATGGGGATGAATGAAAGAAATCAATTAGTAGCAGTTAAAGGTAAAAAGCAAACCAAGAAAGCAAAGAGATTAATATTTAGAAAAAGTCTCTATTTACTCTTTCAAGTAAATTGCTCGTGTGAAAGAGACTCACTTGCTTTTTTTCTGATGGCTTCGTAGGTATAAGAAACCTGCTCAGGGCTTTGTGTCCAGCTATGGCGTTTGTGATTCTAGTTTGTAGCTGGACTAATCTAAAAATTTAACTCAAAAATCGAGTTACTTTAGAAATGCTTTGCTTACCTGCTTTTTCAAGACAACATTGTTCATGCACAATGAAACTCCAGGAAGAGCAGGCACAGAGGAAATGAGTGTCTTGTATTTCAGTTTTACATGTACCTCAGATTCTCAAGAAGTTTCTACTGAGCTTCTAAAAAAGTCTGTAAAGGAAAAGGGAAGCTTAGTAATACCCTTTAGTGTTAACTGTTCTTGCCCTCAGGTTAACATGGTAGGAAGCAATGCTGCTTGCTGTGTGGCTGCTGAGCTGACAGTGGAAAGGTGTGCTATCCATTTGGCAGTTCTGCAGCCACCAGCACATCGAGTTCCCAGGGGAAAACACTGTCCTTGTGGTGGCAACAGCACGTTACTAAATCATCTGCTGCTGTTTTCTGTCACTGGTTGATGTTTTTCTGAGCTGTTCCTGCACTGAATCTTGTCATTTGCCTTCAAATGTGTCCTTGGGAAGAGTATCCAGTTTTGAGTTGAAGACACATTGCTGAAGGACCCCTGTGTTTGGAAATGCTCTCACGTCCTGTCCTGCCTCTGGTTCTTCCCATCAGCTTCCTCAAGGCTGAGCTCCTGGCTCCTGCTGTGCCTTTTGGCTGCATTGATGGGTCTTCTTTCTCCTTTGGCAGGTACAATCTGCAATGGGCATCTTTTTAACAAACTGAGCTAAGCTCTGGGGCTCTGAGATGCTGGACATCTATTGTGCTGGAACAGAAACTTGTCTGATGCACTGATCCAGTCTCAACAACCATTCCTGCTTCAGATTTACACAAATGTTTCTGGTAGCTTCATTTGAAACTGACAGGCTTTGGTTGGTTGGTTTTGTGTTTTGGTTTGTTTGCTTTGGTTTGTTGCTTGGGTTTTGATTGGGGTTTTTTTTGTGGTTTTTTTTTTGTTGTTGCTGTTGGGGTTTTGTTGGTTTTTAATCAGGTATTGTCTTTTGTCTTCTGTGAGCTTACTGTAGTGTGCTCTGATTAATTTAGCAGAAATGCAGCAGCACATCTCTGCCTCTTCCAGGTCAGATTTGTACTGCTGAGTTGAGCAGTAGCACTTGATTTGGTGCTAATAATTGTGGAATCATAGTCTCATGAAGGGTATTTTCCCCTCTCTCTGGGATTTCTTTGAGGTTCTATTCTGTAACCCCTCTGTTCTGCTTTACAAAGAGGTACCAGCCTCTTAAGCTTCCCCTCCCACTGTCTCAGTTCCAGCAATGCTGTGTGGAGCAGTGAAGGTGAGCTGAGCTGAGCTGGGACCTTCAGTAGCCATGTGCTGAGCTAACCTGGAGTGCTGCCTGTTCCTTCTGCTCATGTCCATAGTCTGAAAGAATTAAAAGAATGAATTTGTTTCAAAATGTGNTTTTTTTTTTTTTTTCCCATGGATCCATAGCAGAAAACATTCCTGTGATGTCTGGCTTCCAGTGCAGCAGCCTGGGGGGCTCCAGGANAGCTGAGCTGGGACCTTCAGTAGCCATGTGCTGAGCTAACCTGGAGTGCTGCCTGTTCCTTCTGCTCATGTCCATAGTCTGAAAGAATTAAAAGAATGAATTTGTTTCAAAATGTGAAGGTGTCTGCTCTCTGTTACTATTTTTTACAGTCTTGCTAATCTTAATCTCCCAGAGTTTATCAAAAATGACTTGCTGAAGAGTAATGTGGAGTATTTTGAATAACATCACACTCAGACTGTATTAGTGTGAACTTTCTAATTAAGTTTTCCACTGATGAGGATTTTTGAGGTTAGTAAGCCACTTTGGAAATCCTGCTGTATACTCTGATTATTTAATAATCATTTTTAAATTATGTGTTACTAAATCAGAAATTCATGTCAGTGCCATATACGCATCCTGTAGCTTTGTGGTTGTAGTCCTTGGCTGCAAGATGAATCTGTGCTAATCTGCCACAACTTGTTCTCTCAAAAACTCTGTTGAATGACCATGTTTATGTTCTGTCCTTTACACAGTAAATTAGTTGGTTTCCAGTATTGCCACTGGATTGATACCAAACTGTGATAACCATCTGTGTCTTGCTTGCCTTTACACAACAGCTCTACGTTTTTTTCTTGTTACTTTTTTGATATATTTAATAATGGTAGAATATCTTCGGTCAGTAGAAACACTTGTCTATGGCTCTGGAAGTGAAATAACTGAGTGTTTAAGAGTACTTTTTGGGAATTTTTAATTAAGTCCTTGGTAATTCTGTGGACTTTCTATGTTGCATAGAAAGTAGTCTTGCTTTTCTCTGAAGTGACTTTCTCACTGAGGCTGTATCTTGAATTTTAGGTTAGATGTGGTTTATAGTCATCTTTTATTGTAAGAATGCTTTTTAATGTTGTGTTTTGAGAATTTGGAGTCTAATGGCCATTCTTTATAAATGTACAGCGACTTGAAAACATTTTGAAGGAGAGAGTTGTTTTAGTTTTTTCTGTATTGAAGAGTTAATAACAGGATTGCTTTCACTGAAGAAAAAAAACTTCATCTTGTATGCTACTGCTGTGTGTCTGATACTTTTTTTTTTCTCCAGTTGCTCACCCAAATTATTATTCTAAGTACTGAAAATTTTGCATCATTCACATCTTTGGTTTAAATCGTAGAAGAAAATGTTAGGTTTATTAGAGGTTCTAGTGCTGATGCTAATCACAGTATTGGAAAGAAAATCCTGGAAGTTCTTTACTTTTTAGCTGTGGTTTTTGACTGTAATGGACTTTGAATTGTATTGATAGTTTGAAAGAATGAAAGCAAGTTGGTTTGGTTGGGGTTTTTTTTCTTTTTTTTCTTTTTTTTTTTTTTTCCCATGGATCCATAGCAGAAAACATTCCTGTGATGTCTGGCTTCCAGTGCAGCAGCCTGGGGGGCTCCAGGAAGGATCATCTTAAGTTCCACTTCTTCAGTCAAGTCCTACTCTCTGACTGAAGAGGTGTCTTAGCTTTAATCATGTGGACTGTTAATTGTCCTATTTCAACATATAGGATGAGAGAATGAAGGAAAAAATGAAATCATTTGAGGTGAACTACTCCACAGTAAAAATGCAAGTGTACAAGCAGGAATCTCCAAAGTACAAATTGCAGATGTGCTGGTTTCACATCTCTGTGGGGTGCAGGGGCTCCTTGGTGGAAGTTAAAATGAAGTATTTAGAGAATCATTGAAGCAATTTTTAATCCTGACACTTGTGTGTGTAATTTATTTTTTTTTTCCAAATTTTCAGTTGAAATACAGCATTGTAGGCTAATTGTCACCTATGAAGAGAGTCCTGTCAGGTCATGAGAGTCCTCTGACCCTTCATGCCTTCCACTGCAGCAGTTTTCCCTCAGCTCATCAACTGGTACTCATAATTGATGGAGAAACTCTTAGGATAAAGTGTTTTAGTCCCTTTTCAACTCTGAGTTTGTTTGAAATGTCATCTTCTGTGTGTTACTATTGCAGGCAATCTGTTTTTCAGTCTGAGGTACACTTGGTGAGGTAAAGCAGTATTTCTTCAGCTATGCTGTGGATCAAAACAACCTAGCAGTGTTCCTCAGATGTTTTAATTCTCTAAACTGCTGAAAAATGTGATGTTTCTGCTTTTTATTGTAAAGCTGAGGTCTTTTTATTTCCTCTGTTGGTGGTGGTGCTAATGATACTCCTACCACATATAAATAAATCCCTAATGATACATTTCAGTCAAAGTGAATGAAAGTATAATTCTTTCTTAACAAGTCAGACATGATAAAACCCAGCAATGTTTAATGGGCTGTAATATGAAGTTATGCTTCTTTCTGTGCCTTAGAATTTAATTTCTACTTTCAAACAGTGGATGTTGGAAGGTTTTTCAGATTTTTTTTTTTTTGTAGTTATGGGATTTCCACTGTTTCACTTCACTTTCAGATAAACAGAAAAAGAATTATTATTAATTTTGCAAAATCTAGGGGGTTTTAATCATGCTTTTTCCAAGAGCTTTAAAGAGTGTATGTTTTCACATCTGTTAAAAATTAAGAGTACACATTTTGCCTTGACTAGTGTTGCCAGCATTTAGTTCATTAGGCAAAAGCTTTTGTCCTCACAGACCCTGAAATCCTGATTGGGTTTTCAAGAGGAAGGTCCTTCCCTGAGAGTAAATTTGACATGAGATGTAGATCTATAGGAAACAAAACCCTTTTCACTGAAAATTGAGATATAACTGGAAGTTCTTGCTCTGTGGGTAGAAGGGTGGGTGGCTTTTTCCTAAAAAATTCTGTTACACCTACTTCTCCAGGTCTGTATGGGGTGGGTAGTCAAGGGTGATTGTATTCTTCTCTCATGCTCTGTTTGTGGAGATCAGAGACAGAGTGTACAGAGCAAAGGTTGTGGTTTTTTTCATATCCCTCATTGTAATTTCATATGGTAAATTGATAGATTTGTTTTTTGTCTTGAAAGCCTGAAGAGAGATTGCTCTTCAGAACACTGTTATATACCATAAGGTGTCCAAAATGTAGAGAAGGAAAAAACAAAATACTGCTTTGCTCCTTGACATCTAGGAAGGTTAAGTAGAAATATTTGCCTGCTCTGCTGGACTGAGCTAATGTGTTTTAGAGCTGGATAGATGGTGTGGGTGCTTTGTGAATGTGTTGGTTTGAAAAAGGTGAGAGAAGAATCAGGAACAGACTTTGTCTCCAGCATTTGTGGATCAGTGGGAAAGTGTTCCTCACCATGTGTGTATAAGGGTAAAAGAGGAGAGAGTGTGAAAGAAGCACCCCTAAAGGGTTACTTATGTTGAGTGACTAGTAACAAGAAGGATCTACAAGTGCTGAAGTCCTCTTGGATCTAGAAGGATGGTGAGTACCTGGGCTGTTGTGAAGTGATGATACTTGTGGTATTCTGCTGTGGGAACAGGGAGAGTTGCTGATCCCTATGGCATGCTGGTGCCACAGTGTAGGCAGTTCCATGCAGCAGTGGTCTGGCACCTCTTGCCTGGAAATGCTGGGTATAACAATTACACTTAGACTTTTACTCTATGTTTTAATGAAGAAAAACAGGTGTTTCATAATTGCATATTTAAAATGATTTACTTGAGCTATATAGTGAAGTAGTATTTTCATTAACATTATATGAGGAGGTGACTATTAAATCTCTTCTCCCTGCTGTTGTTTTGTCCTCTTTAGTTTTGAATAGAGAAACAGTTGTGGCAGCAAAGCTGCTTTTCACAAGTTTTCTGTGGTTGTGTTTTGAGCAGAAGTTTGTTACTTTAAAACACAGCACACTGCCTGTTAGTACCAACATGAGTATCTCGAAACAGAAGATGTGTAGTAAAATAGTCACCTAATAGCCTGTTATTCTGCTGAATATATTGCTTTTCCTGTGCTGAAACTCTGCTGGACTGACTGATTGGCAGACTCAATATTGCACGTGCCTGAAGTGGACTAGTTAATGTGTGGGAAGATCAAAGAAAAATGGTGGGGAAAAAAAAAAAAGAGTTGAAGTATTTAAAATGTTAGCATAAGAAGCATCTCTGCAGTAGACATCTGGTATTACAGAATAACTTGGACTAATTTGCTGCAGTAGTACATTTCTTGTAGGTTGCAGCAGTGAGTGGTGGTGTTGCTGACATTTTAGCTATTGTGGATTATTGATTTCTAAGTAGCACATCACAACCAAATTATTTTAAACTATAGTATTTTCAGTACAAGTCACAGAAAACCAGAGCATTTTAAAAGGATGGCAATTCTAACGATCATTCAGAGTATGGAAAGTAAGTTTAAAAACAAACACAAAAAACCCAAGCAAACAAATCAACAACAAACCGGTATACACTACAACAGCAGTAGCTATAAACAATTAAATCTTTTCTTTTTTATTTGTGTATATTTCATGTTTTGAAACCTGCCTGATCAAAAATTCAGGCAGAATAAATACAAAATCATAAATGTAGTGAAATGTGCATCCCTATGACATCTTTCATCAGCTTTTATAATTAAACTGAACAAAAGCAAAACCTGTTTCACATACTTCTGCATACTATTTGTTTTACACTGATTAACTAGCAAACTATTTACAGGTCAAAAAAGTCTCCTCCAAAATATCAGTGAAGCAAAATCTTTCAAGTATTCTCAATCCAGAGAAGTATTTCAAACTTTGGTCAAGATCTGATGATGTAATTTTATTTTCTATACTGGTTGTCTATTTTCTATACTGTCTTTGTCAGTGGAAATCTTCAGATGAAAATGGGGAAGAGCCTAGCAAGCACACCTGTGCTCTGGGGTGTGTGGCCTAACCTTTGTGCTGGGAATGAGCCCTGCTGTGTTGAGAAGGGAGCAGTGTAATGTGTTCCCATTCTTAGAGCTTTCCTGGCTGTATTTAGAATCATAGTATCATTGAATTGTCAGGGTTGGAAGGGACCTTAAAACTCATCCAGTTCCACCCCCTGCCATGGCAGGGACACCTCCCACTAGAGCAGGTTGCTCAGAGCCCCATCCAACCTGGCCTGAGAAACTGCCAAGGATGGGGCTCCCCCCGCCTCTCTGGGCACCCTGTGCCAGCGTCTCACCCCCTCCTGGGGAAGAAATTCTTCTTAATGTCTGATATTTGCACATGTGCTGGTTATAATCCTGATGATCATTTAATGTATATTTGCAATAAATATTTTGCTTCTGTGTAGTGAACTCAAGGATTTAGAGGAGGTGGGTTTGTTGCTTGTATGCACTACACTCTTTTTACAAGCATCAGAAATCCACTCCTACTGCAGATACAAGAAAGGCTGGGAATGTATGAGGGGTGTGTGTGTGTGTGTGTGTGTGTGTGTGTGTGTGTGTGTGTGTGCAAGGATGAGATGGAGAGATGGCCTGATGAAATAGAGCCATTTGGAAAGGTCTGTGGGCTAGATTGAATTTTCCTGCTAGGTCATTGCTACTTGGGCCTGTAAGTGCTCCTGTCTCGGGTTACAGCTCTTGTGTACTGGAAGCAGAGCCTCCAGCCCTGATAACTGCCTGGGACCTTGTTCTACATGATGGTGTTTAAGTGACTGAAAAATAAGTGCTACAAAGCTTATCTCTAATGAATCATTGTTTTCAGGTTGTAACATCAAGTGCTCAGTATAGGAAATGTTTAATGTTTGCCTGTACCACCTTGCTACCTGTCCTTTGTGGTGCATTATTAGCCTATAGTCTTTAATTACATTAAGACTTGCATAACAGCATGTGGTCATGGTTAGACTAAGTAAAAGTTATGTGACATTTGATACATTTTTCTAGACCTATCTTGACATTTTCTTTGTCAGAGAAAATGTGGCTGTTTCATGTGCTGCATTTGTGTTAACTATTTAATGCCAGGATTTTGATATAATAAAAACCCTGGAAAGAGAGCACACTCTAGTTTTGTTTTTAATAAAGGTTTTAAAAGTACATAATACAATCAATTCCTGAATTTAGTTAGTTACCAATTTCATATAGCTTGTTACACTTGTTTGTAATGAACTGATTTCATTACTTGTATAAGTATTTATGTTTGTTAAATGAGCTTGTTTTCATAACTTCTTTAATTTACACCTTTGTGTGGTTTCAGTTGTGCAAGACTATTGTAGGTCAACCTGGAAATGCAGAGAGACAAGCTGGTTTAATTGTTTACAAATCTGAAGTGGAATGGAATTGCACGGCATCACTTTATTGCTGATACTCAGGGATTATTTAGTATGTACAAATACTTCTGAATTTTTGTGTTTAGGAAGCTGGTCAGTTCTGAGGGTCTTTTTAAAATGCAATTCCTTCTGTGGCTTTCCAGATCCTCAAGTTGTATGCACCTATATCTTAAGGTAACTGAATTTCTGAGAGAAGGTTTCATAAGGCTGCATGAGTGATGTTGAAAACACTTGAGCATGCTTAAAACCACCTTGGGAGAAAATAAAAATGTATGTCTTAGGTCATTTGACTCAGTTAATTTCTCTAAGCAGTCTGTGGCTGTGGCAGATTCATACTGAAATCTGCTGGATCACTTGGTAGGCATTGAGTAAAAAACTTGCTGTGAATGGAGTTAGCAGCAGGAGTGTTGGACAGAAGTGTTTGGCACATCTTACTTAACTTATAAAACTTAACTGACCTTTTAAAAACAAGAAGGGTAAGGCGATGAAGGGGAGAGAGAATATCCCAACTATAAATGGAGATTAAAAAGAACTGCATTTTAACATTGTAAATAATTTCTTACCATACACATATTCCTTTATTATTGTAAGAAAAAAACAGATTTTTCTTTTTTTCCTTTCTTCTTATGGCAGAGCTCATCTACTGAATAGCTGAAATGTAATTAGAATTGTGTTTTGAGGCATTTCTGCATTTGGCTTTACTGTTGTATGAGTGGTAACATTTAGAGTACTTTAAGTTACGATGATGAGGTTCAATATTGATTTTAATATTTTTTTTCCTCTCTTAGTGTGTTTTGGAAATATCCAGTACCTGTGCAAAAACCAAAAACATCCCTTTCCTCCTCGTCTACCATATTTGCCTTTAGGGAAAAAAAAAATAAATCCCAATAGTTTGGGACTCTGAAGGAAACATACCAAGGTATTACTAGTGCTTGTTTATTTGTTCAAAAGTCTGGGGCTTCTAGAAAACTCTGTAAACCCCCCCAATAAAAACACACCATTCTGCTATTTGTATAGCTCTTGCTCTTGAAAATGGATTTTAAAGAAGGGAAAAGGAAAAAATGAAAGTGGGGGTGTGGAATACTTTTATGTCAGCACTGAGGAAGTGACCCTGGGATTGCAGATTGAGCAGGAAATCACAGTATAAATTGAACCCAGGAGTTTAATTCCAGCTCACTGCTTTAACCTCAAGTGTGTTCACTGTCCTTCTCTCTAGACAGGCCACCCAGGTGAAAAAAAGACCTTTACTTGAGGGGAAAGCTCTGCCCAGGTCATACTGGGACTTCTGTGGATGCTCCTTGTAGATAGGTCTGTTGCTGGGCAGTCACAACAGCTGCCAGCAGTGTGAGCTCTTAGCCTGGTTACTTCTGTTCTCGTGGTGATCTGTTTGCCTTGTCTGAAACACACACTGAATGCAGGGTGCTCATTTCAGGTGGGGCTGGAAAGTTTGTAGGAGAAAGTGGGAGATGTGCAGTGTAAAGTTCCTCATGTAAGGGAATAGTACCAGCTCACTGGAATACTTATTTCATTTGTACACCTGTAGCTTTCTGTACAGTTTCAAACTGGTCCCAGAAAGTGTAGCCAGAGCAGTAACTTGAGTTAGTATGGCTAGAGGAGGAGTTTAGCTTCAGGAAAATTGGAAAAGATTTTATTTTATGGAAGAAATAAGTATTCTAAAAACATGCCATTGTAACTTCCTGCACTTCACACCCTTTTTACATAATTTATTTTATTTTTTTTGTAGAACTTTTGGAAAGGCTGCTCTCTGAAGTGACTACTTTAGTTCAGTGTTAACGTGTTCAGCAACTGAGATCATCTCTTCCTGAGGCTGCTCCAACCTTTCAGTCTATATTCAGTAGCAAAGATTGAGTTTCTTGTGTACAGCAACCAGATTAAACTGCTCTTCAGCTCCATCTGCAGGTTTATATTGTCCGTAGGGTCCTGTCAACAGGAACTGCATTGTAAAAAGGTGAATGAGTAGTAAAGAGGTGTCTCTTCAAGAGTGAATTAGATCAAACCAGTGCTTGGTGTTCTGTTTACAAGATCCCCTGAAATCTAGTTCCATCTCTACTCAGGATGTTTCTGGAGACAGGTTCTGCTTTGTTAGAATGCAATCCTGGCATGCTTGATGCCTGGCTTTCAGGAGCTTGAGTTACTGGAACAGTTTGTGGAAACACTTGTTACTGAAATTGTCTGAAGTTAGAGCTGAAACTAAATGCAAAAACTTGTTTGTGTCAGCTCACTGATAATGTTGTACTGGTACAACATTTCAACAGTAATCTTCTCACAGTTTGTTCTAGCATATGCAGCATGCAAAAAAAAACAAACAAAAAACTTATAATGAGCTTCACTTCCTAAAGTGATACTCAGTTACTCTTACTACAGAAATGAAAGTTTAGGAGAAATAGGTGTTTTGCTTGTTTTAATTAGGTTATTGGAATTTTTGACTAAAATGTTTTGTGTTTAAATTGCTGACTCTTGGGTAATATAAATGGCCATTCACTGTATTAAACATGATGTGTGGATATCTGGAACTTTGAGTTCATACTTGGATTTGTAAGGCTCCAGTTGTTTGTTCAGCTGAGGAATATGTTCTTTGTGGAGACAGATGTAATCATACTCAGCTTTTCCTTTGAGCCTGTTGAATACGAGTTGGCATCCAGCATGGTGTTGCCAGAGGTGGTTGTTGCAGAGCAGTTTCACAGAATCACAGAA